>APFE030489399.1:0-14526 GCA_000404065.3 Pinus taeda
GGGGGTCTGGTCGTCAGAACTTCAACAAAAATGACTAGGTGTGTGAACAATCGAAAGATGCATTGGTGATCATACGAACACACACTCGCATGACTTGATGACGAAACGATCAAACCACCTAGACACACATGTTCAAGATGACTGACCGACGATGCAAGTGACAAGCGTGACACTCGTGATAGATCATTCATTGATCGAGACAATGCTTGCACGACAATGAATGTGACTTCGTGTGTGAGTGCGGCAGATGCTTTCATAGCGAACACAACAAACACATACAAAGTGAAGACTTTAAGCATAACCAAAGCATGGTCGCAAGCATGACTTAGACATCGGCATGCAGAGACTTGAATGCAATGAACAAGCAAGGTGGATGTAAAGACTCACACGAGTTCACAGAGTGAACCCGAGTGTGTGCAGTCACCATGTGAAACTCTTCAAGGGAGGCTCCGAAATTGGTGCAGGCCAAAATTTTGGAGGGTGTTGTAGTCGCTACAACATAATCCTCTTAGAAGCTATAGTTATGTTATGGAGCTTGATAATGACCATCAAGATGTATATTTTTTGAATGCATCATCTCATTGCAATTTTGCTAATAGAAATATCCTCTGGTTCTTGTTTAAAAAAATAAAAAATCAAAAAATCAAAAGAATATTCTTTTTTTTTTTTAAATATTCAATGTTATATAAAATTGATGTTAAATATGATTACATATTTAAAGATCCTAACACATTGACATCTTTGATTCATTATGAAGCCCATAAGTATGTTGCCTTTTTCATTAGAGAGCTTACTCAGTCACAAAGATTGTCTTTCCATACCTTAGATCCAATGCCACTTGGGACCTCTTGCCTTGCTACCCTATTATTTAGGCAAACATGAATAAACACACAAATCTTGTTGACTCTTAAAGACGCACTCAACATAAGAGCTCATTAGAAATCTAAAGTACATACACTAGGAGCATTTCATTTAGAAAAGGTACAAATACATTATAGTATATTAGTAATATTTTTCCTCGATCTCAAATATTGTTAGGGACTATCATTCTGTATTTCTTTATAGGTTTTTGAGCAAGTTAAATCTTATTATGTTTTAATGTCCCTTATTTTTCTCTACCTTGTTGAGCCAAGTGTCAATATACTTACTCTTCACTTCAAATTCCTTATGGTTTATGGATTTTTCTTCTTGTATGTCTCCTCCATGAATCTTATTTCCATTTCTCCATGTCACTATTAAGTTAATTTAAAGTTGGAATTTATTTATTTAAAAAACAAAAAAAACAAAAATATCTAATTTTATTAATGATATAAAAATTAAATTTTGTAGACACACATAGTGTGTATGCATATAGAGATATAAAATACATGTGAGAACAAAAGCAAATGAAGCAACAAAGAAAGGTTCAAAAAATGACTATGAACCCCAGAGCATAAGCTGTGAAAAAACAACAAAAGAGGAAGGAAAGCTAGGACTGAAAACTAGCATTTGTCTTTTCTTTTTTACCTTTCCTTTTTTGCACTTTATGCCAACCATTAGAATTTGGTTAAGCAAGAACCAAAGCCAATTCTTGTCCCATTTTAGAAAGATCCTTGTCTTAAGCCAAGCTCTCTTATACATGAGTTCTTTTTGTGCCTACTTTTCCATCCAATGTCTGAGAGGTCTCTAGATCCATTCACTTCTGAAAAGGGGTGACTGTACATGGAAAAACCTCTATGTCCCTGATTAGTTTATCTCCCTGTTGGGTTGTAACATTCACTTCTTCTTTTTCAGGTCGACTTTCCATGTTATCTTCTTCTTCGTCCTCAGAAGGATGATATTTTGGGAACTGCCATCCTTTTTGTCTATTAGACTGCCTCCTCTTCTTCTTTATTGTTCTTTGCCCGTGGACAAGAATTCTGTAAATTTCCTGTTTGAAAACATACACAACATCAGAATGTTGTGTTCTCATAATCTAATACTTGCGACCGATGGAAGTTATTGTGTTTCAAATTTATATGACTTGGGATTTCTTTGCTAAGATCAATCTCCATGCATATTTTGGCAAATGTGATGAGTCCATCATTTGTTCTTCCCATATCTATTTTTTTGAATTTACCCAAAGTGTTTCCTATTCCTTTAAGGACTTTATGATGCCAAAAAGGAGGGGGAGGTTCGGGAGCCTCACCCAAATTAACATGGTTGAGACCACCATATTAGTGGCATCAAACTCAAGGAATCATGGAATGATGAATAACCTGACTATACCTTAGAACCAAGGCCCTTCATTTAGAACAAAATCCAGATCCTTCTATGTTTCAAATTCAACTATGAAAATCCCCTTTGAACAAAGGTATATGTCATAGTTTGGAGTCCATATGGAGAAAATCCATTGAAATAAAGCTTTAGATTTAGGCTAGAAGCCATTAAATCTACAAATGGCAACATTAGATTATAGAACAAAGAAAAGAGAAGATACCTCAGAGAGATTTACTTGCATGGAAGGAGATTTCTCCATTTGGTCAACAATATCGGGCCCTGGAATGCTCTTGTTATGATTTGCAGGGGTAGAGATCTTCCCTTGAATTGCTTCTTTGACAGAGACAAGGTCCATTTGAAGCCCGAGCTCCATTAGTGGCCCCATGCAACCTTGACTTAAGAATGATGGTTGGGTTTCTAGTAATACGATAATCTTTAAGCTGTAGAGCGTCATGTAGAACCTTGCCTTCAAATTGCAAACATTGAAAGTGTGTAGGCATGTCCCATTTGCCATGAATAAATTGTTTGAGGGAAGAGACAAAAAATGTATCTCTCACTCAAAACACTGAGGTCTTCCTACCAGGGCTTTTAATAAAAATATGAAACATTGCCTTCAAATTATTCTTTGTCTAAAAAAATGGAGTCTCGAACCATAGTTGAGAGAAAGGAATCGCATGGTTGAAAACCACCAAGGAGTGCACAAAAGAGGACGCCTCCCTAGTCGCAATAATGCCTAAGTAAGAAGATACAGGGAAAATGAACAAGGAGGGAATAGGGGCCAATAGAAAGCCCAAGTTGTTAAAAGCACCCAAATCTTGGACGTGATCACCACACATTTATATTGAAAATAATAGATATAGACAATGCAAAAGAAAGAAGGGGTTTAGATACCAGCACAAGAAGATTATTCTAGGAGATAATCCTCCCATGTACGCCCTCAGAGGTCCATCTAAATGCATAGTAAGTGAAAGAAACCACCCCCCCAAATCAATGATGACGATAAAAGCCAAACTTTGTGCTATGGAAAACCTTGCATCCATTCTCCTTGCCTTGTCAAAAGCACTAGGTTTCTATCAGAGCCCTAAAACTCGTCGACGACATGTGGAAAGCCAAAAGCTTGAGAAACCTTAGTCTCCATCGCGCCCCCGTTCCTCATTCCAATAAAATGTATACATATTTTATCAATTTGGATTTTACAATTAGAGAAAGGAAAACGGATTTAAAATTTATAAAACCATTTTATGGATAATGTATATGATTGTTTATTATTTATTATTATGCACACAAGTACCCATATAGGAAGGAGGTGGTAGGCATGGAGTAAGATAATTTTCTAATAAAATACTTTATTTTTTCGTGATAGTTTTGGTATGATTTTTATAAAAAATTGAAGTATGATTAGAATTCCAACATTATTTAAATTTTGTGCGTGGTGGAATAATGTTTTTATAGGTTTTTCCCAATTTTAAATGAAGGCAGATCTTTAAAAAAATCCATAAGAGTTTCAAAGTAACGAGAACATTGACTTCCTATGTCATTAGACTCCATGACCAAAGTGAAATTTGCTTTCATGATTAAATGGTTCCTACAAACAAGTATGTACATTTATCCCATAACAAATTTATTTGTTATTATATTAATAAAAAAGCCACTACCTTTGTCTTTGAAGAACAAATATCATTATACCACTCCAATGTTGTGTGAGAACTAATGGTTAATTGTACACCCTACATAAATAAGTAACACCATTATACAAACACCACAAATGTGAACACCAACATCACATGCAAAGTCTTGCTACACATATTGTTAGTATTACTATATACCATTTTCACTCCAATGCTTATCACCATTATTTAAACCCGACACATGTTCAATGATGTTTATTTTGTGCTGATTTGTGGACACCCATTTAAATTTGTGAATATTTAAACCCTACACATGTTCAATCACTTTATTCTATGCCCATTTGTGGACACCTATCTTACATTTATAAATAATGTCTCATTTTTTTCCTTGGCTAGGCTTAGCCTAGGCTAAGGCTAATCCATTTTTTGAATAGAAAAATAATATACCAAAATATAAAATACTATTACCAAAATTATACAAGACTTTATCAAACTTGACCACACCATAACACAATATAATCCACACCATAACCTAATATAATTCCAACAAATGACTATAGTCTCAAATTCTATCCATAAATTTCGAATCTAAAATCTAGAAATAACTAAACTACACACAAACCCATTAATTAACTCCACACAAACCAAACCAATTAATAGTATTATCTATTCTTCAGAAAAGAAAGCTTCTATATATAATAGAGAAAACAAAGGTTTCTGGGGGGCACTTTTAGAAGAAGAAGAAAGAAATTATTTTAACGTCCACGATGCTAAAGATAGCCTATGGGACAGATTGCTTCTTCATCTGCTTGATGCATTCGGCCCTTTTTCTGTGAAGCTTCAAAATAAATGCTCCCAGCTTCTCGACAAACCCCTCGCTAAATAGATTATCCCAAGAGTTAGCTGCCATCATATTTGTATAACTTTCCTTGTTGTCTTTGAAGGCCTCACATTCTAAAATGAAATGTTTTTCTGTTTCCACTTTTCCAAAAGAACAAAAAAATGCATACTTTTTCCTCCCACACTTCCTTTGCCTTTTCCATTACCCTGTTTCACAACGGAGTTGATGAGAATTAGTTCTTAACTAAGCAATAAGAATTTTGGTTCTCCAAGAGATATTGGCCTCTATGTATGCTTTTGGTTGATGGCTATGAGTGGGATTAAACACTTCAATATAATATTTTTTATTTCTTCCTAGCTCCTTATCCCAAGTATGCTTGTGGAACTTTTCCATAACAAAAGATTTTCTCTTTGATGTTTATGGGACATACGTTCAAGCAAATACCCCATTTACTAAACCATTTGTTATTTCACTGCGTCCAAGTTTTTTTGCTCTTGCACAATCTATCATTAAAGACAACCTTAGGCCATCTACCCTCTTCTATTTGCTCTTTTTAAATACCTTATGAATCACACCAGAGAAATTGCTTCAATAGGAGCAGTCCCTGTTTCACTTAACAAGATATCATAAGGAGCTGCACTTTTAATCTTAAATTTGTTTGTAATCAAATGCTTTTGAATTTTCTCAATTTGTCTCCACTGCATGTCGGATGTACTGCTAGCCCATAGTTCACAACCACAGAGAATCATCGGAATCACTAGAAGTCCAAAAGAGTTTGAGTGGTTTCCCAGTCCCATAACTCTGCCTCTCTACACCTATTTTGAAAAGCATAAAATGTTTTCCAACCCCACAAAGTTCTTTTCTTTCTACAACCATTCCAGCTTAGATTTTTGTTGAAGTCAATTCTAAGGTATTTGTAATCCACAACTTCTTCCAAAATGTTGCCTTCAAAGTAGAACTTATATTGGTTATGTTTTCTTTTCTTAGAGAAGACCACTACTTTTGTTTTGCTGATATTGACTTACATTCCCACACTTATACAAAAATGCTCAAGGGATAGTAAGTGCTCTTGCAAACCAAGAGCCAATTTAGAAATTAGAATAAGGTCATCTGCATACAAAAGAAGCCTTATGACAAACTTGCCCAAATAGATACCATCACCCCCTTACGAATTTAACCACTCCTCAAGCTTGTCGATATATAAACCAAAAAAGGTAGGAGATAGTGGGCAACCTTGCTTGACCCCGATATTGCTTCTAAAACTTTCAGAAATCCCTGCTGAAGTTCTAATTTTGACTTTCACCTTTTCATACAACCTATGCACAGCTGCTGTCAAATGTTTAGGAACCCCAAATTCCTCCATTCTATGTTAAAGCTTATTCCTAGGATCTAAGTCAAACGCTTTTTTGAAATCAACAAAGCAACAAAAGACTTCTTTCTTTTTCTCCCAAACTTTTTCAATGACGTGCCTTAAAGTTATACAATGATCAACTGTGGAATGTTTAGGTCTAAAACATGCTTGCCCTTTAGCACACTTATCTCTTTCTTCTGCCCACTTGCTAATTTTGTTTTCTAGCATGCTTCCAAATAACTTTGCAAACAAAGGGTTTATCATGATGGTCCTATAATTGGAGGGATTATTGACGTCACCGCTCTTGAAAAGAGATATTGCCAGACTAGTTGTCCAATCTGTGGGGAGCCCTTGTTGTATGATGTTGTTGAAGATTTTTGTAATGTGAGGTGCAAGAATCTTTGAGTCCCCCTTTAGATATTTTGTTTGGAGTTCAGCGAAGTCTTTTGCTTTTCCAACACCCAACTTCTTGATACCCATCTCTACCTCTTGTACCGTGAAGACTTCAGTATCAGTGTTGACCAAGGGGGGAGGGTCAACCTTGGGAACTTGCTCATAGAGTCGTCTTGCATAGTCAAACCATTTAGAAGCTGTAATATTATTTCCAATTTGTATCTTTTTCGGTTGGAGCTCCTTCCAAAATAATTTGGGATTATTTTTCCCAGGGAAGATTAGTTTTTCCCTCCTTGAAACCATGAAATTGACCTTTTTCTTGCTTAATAATTGCTTGTAAGCTTTGAGCTTTATGTTATCCTTGTTTGACTCTTTCCACATTCTCCTTGCCCTTTTGCATTCCTCGTGAAACCAAGCATTAACCGGAAAGAAATTTGTTTCAAATTTCTTAGTTTTTGCTCTTTTGCACTTTGCAAGTGCGCATTGAATTAAATGTATTAATTCATGACTATGAAGGCTGTGAATTGTAATTTTCTTCTTCTCGAAGAGTCTCTCTAGCGTCATTTTGAAGGTATTACAATTTTTTGGGGTCAAAAGAATTTTGCCCTGTGGGAGATTTTGTTGGACATTCTGAATTTTTGACTCTAATTGTTTCTTTCCAATCCAAGAGAAACATAAATAAATTGGCTTGTGATCTGATTTCAAGTCCCACAACCGATCTCCAATCAAAATTTCCTCCATTTTCTCACACAAACCATAGGAGAAAATTACATAATCTACCACACTTGTTCCATTGTAAGTATTGCAAGTGAAATTACCAGACTTTGCCCATCTAGTCAAGCTATTACAAATGACTAAATCAAAGGCCCCACATAGAGTAAGCATTTGTTCACCAAAGATATTGCAGCCCTTGTCCTCTGAAATTCTTTCCCACTGATGATTACTTTCTTCTATCTTTACAACAAAAAATGCTAGCTTGCTCCCTTGCAGTCCTAGCATTGAAATCACCCACTATAAGGAATTCACCTAGTTGCAAATATGTTGCAATATCCGCTTTTAAGGCTGCAAATGGATCTTTGTGGTCAAGCCTTTTACCTTTGTAGATTTTTAAAACCTACGCCGCAAAATAGCATGCTGCAATTCTGATGTGGTTTCCATTTTATGATATTTTAAACCTAATGAATTGCTTATTTGAGTTTTCTTTTTCTAACTGAATGAGACGACCTTCTTTCTCCCTTACTAAAACCATGATACCCCCGTGCCCTTTTCCATTCCCTGCTACCTTGTTACACACCACCATCTTCCAGTATCCTTCAAACATAGGTGTCTTGCACCCTTCATGCTCATGTGTTTCTATGAGGCAAATTATGTCTCTATCTTCTGCAATAGGACCTAACCCAGGTCCTCGTCTCTATGGGTAACCTCTACAGTTTCAACAAACTAATCTTAAGGAAACCTGGGTATGACTTGATTGCTATTTATTTTGAATTGCAAGACTCACATTTGAGTCTTTGTCCCTACTTTCCCATACTGACCTTGCTTTCTGATTTCCTGTTGAAGAGTTTGTTGCCTCTTCTTTATTATCATCTTGCTACTCTGTTTTGGAAGGAGGTCCAAATCGCGCTATCAAAACTTTGCCTTTGTAAATCCACGCTCTTTTGCCTTCATCTCTTGCTGCCCTAACCTTTAAAATTTCCTCCCTTCTTTCCTCGTGTTGTTTTACAGTTAAATCTTCTTCTAAGAAAAAACGAGAACCCCTAAAGAGATGGTTCTTGCTTAGAATGATATATTTATCACGCAAGCTAGGCATAATGACTTTTATGGCCCTGGTTCTCTCCCTATTAAACTTACATAACAACTTGCCATAGCAACTTGTCTTTCAAGAAGTCTCTTACAAGGTCAAAAGTACATTCATTTTCCCATAGTCTTTCACCCCTTCAATAAATATGTTTGCTGCCCTATTTTGTCTTTCCTTGCCTTCACTATCTTGCATGTTGTCAACCTGAATATTTGTTTCTCATTCCTTATTAGCATAATTGCTAATAACTCGAGCCCAAGTTTTGGAAACTTCGATGGAATCTCCTTTCATTTCTTCTCTTGCGTTCTCTTCATGGTTGTTGATTTGGGCAATCATTTCCCTTTATCCGGGGATGATTTCACATTCACCACCTTTGTACTTTCCACTACATATTTCTTTATGTTTTGCACATCCGCCTTCATGCGTTGCCATTATGCCTTCCCTATCAGGAGAGCTTCCTGTAGCAATGCCACTTGTTCTTTTAAAACTTTATTGCTTTCTGCTAAAGCCTTGTTCTAAGCTGTTATTATATGAATTTTATGATCTCTTTCTTGCTCTTTAGCGTTTAAAACTCCAACCTTTGTTTTGCATTTAACAATTTTTTCACATAAAGACCAGATGACCAGGGGAGAGGTGTGGATGTAGGACTATATAAGGCATAATCATCAATGAATTTTCCTCTGGACTTCTTGTTGCTACATGCTTGTAGAGGAGATTTATTTGAGTGCTTTTTGCAAAGGGCTCGAGTGCTTTTCTTTTTAGACCGTTTCTTTCTTGTTTGCTCCCATTTTAGATAGGTTATTCTTCGTTTTTAAAATGCCCCGATATTGTTTGGCATTGACCCAAACCCACTTCTTAGCTTTGGCGGATGAGACAATTTTCATTTGTCTTAAATTATTTGTCTCCACATGTTCTGAAATTTCTTGTTCATTTTTTCATGTTTTAATGCATTCGTTGCTCCTTACTCACTACTTGATACTTCTACTGCATAAAAGCTCCCTGCTCTCACAGTGCTCAAATAGCTACACTGAACAAACTAGAACTCATTATCGCTCCAAGAGAAATCCGTCAAAACAAAATTGCAACAAAAAAATTCCCACCAAATTCTCTGATTCTTAAAGTAATTGCTGCCGTGCTCTTCTTTTCTGAAATTCATAGTTCTGCGAAAAAATCCCCAATAAAAATACGTTTAAGTCATCCTCTTTTTATTCTCCACCACCCAACATTAAACTCAAGCCAGAATTAACAATATCACTTATGGTTACCACTTTAAGCTTTGCCGAGATTTGAAACCAACACCCTTCGAAATCTTTACTTTGCGAGTATTGCCTCTCGTGGAATATAAATGGCTTGATGTGCATCTAACGCCTCTCTCCCCTCGAAATTATCTCAACTAAATTTGCGGAGCTTGGTTCCGACAAGTGAGACTGAACTGGTGGTACTGTAGACGGTCACTGGGTCGTTCACTCGCGTGGATCTCAGAGTCGTTGCTACAATTTGTGCTTCGCACTGTGCAGAGTACGCGTCTATGCAAATCTTGGCAAACCGATTTTGACAATACCGCGATGAAAAATTGAAATTTAACTGAACTGTGAAAAAATTAACTTAAAAAGATTGCCTGGAAAGACCGACATCGTTGAGTAATTTGAAGAAAGCAGGGAGTAATTGCCGTAGAAGTTTGTGCATTCCAGCAGGGTTTGGTCAGGAGCTGAGCAGAGCAGAGCAATGGGTTTGAACGAGCCAATGAGGGTGTTTTTGAAGAGGGAATTGAACAGAAACTGGCCATTTCTGGTCGGTTTTGGCATTACATTCACCATCGTAACCAAGATGTCCCTTGGCTTGACAGGTATCTTCCTTGATCTCCTTTAAGTATTCCTTTGCGGTCTTGCCTGAAGTAAAGGAGTAGTTGATTATCCGTATTTACGGTTTGTTGATGGTTTGATTTGACAGAGGAGGATGCAAAAAATTCCCCTTTCGTGCAGCGCCATGGAAAGAGGTATTGTATCTTACTCATCCAAATTTCAATATTTAGACTTTCAGATCCCCGTAGATCCCACTGTTTTTGAATATTATTCCCTATCCAGTTCATGTGGATTCATTAGGGAAGTGCTAATTGGGATTTGAATTTTGCCATTTAGAAGGATATTGAGATTTTGTTTACAACTCGCTGCAGCCCATAGCCATAGAGACAGTGATTTACGTTTTCACAGCGAAATTTTTGGTTATTACTTATGAATCTTCTGTGGCTACGGATTTTTGTTGTTGAATAAAATTGCTTGACTTTTAGGGCGGCACTACTGTATGCCGTCACACTGAAACAAATTCATAATTAATAAAGAAAATCGGTGAAACATCTTACACAATCGTAATGGAACTCTTGCGTGGAAACATAGATCTTCTACTCAAAAAGTTTTTTGATAATTCTTTTTATGTACACCACTAAGTTTCCATAGGCTAATCTGAAGCCACGATGTAGAAGTCATAGCTGTAACCATGACAACGATGAAATTGCCTTTCCGCTTCCTTTTCATACTGAATAATGAACTTTCTAGGGTTATTTTATCATGCCAGATTGGCATAAATCTCATTAATTTTTGGTTGGAGTTTATAAATCTCGAGAGAGCCAGAATGGTCTATAAGACTGAGATCAGCACTTGAACTTTTCATGATATGTGCATGAAGAATGGACTGTTAAGCGAATGCATTCTGAACTGGGAGTGATATTACGAGCAAATATCAGTAGGGGATGTCGAATTCAGTTTTACAGGTGAGGGTGTAAGATTTTTTTTTCCCATGGAAAAGCTTCGCATCACTTTCATTTCAAGTAGAAATGGTAGTGATACAGTGTGTGTCTGTGGGAAACACATAAAGCAAAGTACAGGGATGTTGATTCTTCGGTTTTAACAAAATCTTAGAAGATCCGGGAAAAAAAGGAAGTTTCGTTCTTTCAACAGAAATGTTTCTCACCATTCGGAACCTAAACATGATCATTCAAAGCCCTGGTGGAAGTCAGAAATTTAAACTAGAAACCTCTTGTAAAAAAAATCCTTGAAACATCCAAGGACTGTTGAAAGTGAGACATGTTTTAAACAATAAGAGAAAGATCTGCTAAGGGAAGATCTGATCATTCCCAAGGTGAGAGTGGAAGATCATACACATACAATTTAGCATATTTTTTTTGCAGACAAGTAAATATTCATAAATTTAGCTTTTTTAAAATGGAGCAAATTATTTTGGTTGGAGCACATTAAGCTGTGGACCGTAGAGGTTCTAATATGTGATCCTTATTTTGGCTTAGAAACTGTCAACAAATGTTTTATATCATCAATAATGTATATTTATACAATACTAACAAAAGTTTCCAAATAATAGATCTTTATGATTTTCACAAAGGGTGATAGCAATCTCTTAGGCTATTTAATCCCAATTTTCACCATGGTAAAGGCGTCTTTTGTCTATACAATTGATATATTTTCAAGTGTGGGGAGTATTTTTCTTTCTTAAGGATGTCAAGTTTCTCTTCTGTTTAAAAACCATAAAAATCACATAAAGAAAACATAAAAAATTATTTCCTCTGTTATTCATTTGTGAAACAAGATCTCATAGAGTATATGCAGAAAACAGAAAATATAGCAGAACTAAATTACCTTATGATAGAGTCTCAGTTACATGAATGACTTCCATGGAATGCAAAGATAGATCCTTCTATTGCCTTCAGATGATCAAAGTACTGCTCCCTCTCGGAGTTATAAAATACTGCAAACTGGTGGAGAGAACTCGGCAAATTCAACCTGATTTTTTCCTTAAGGATATTCATTGACAACCTGTTTGTAAACAGCACATATCGAAGGACACTGTACGGAAGCCATATATTTTCAGCATAATCTTCTTCAGAGAACTTATTCCCATTGGAATTAAGACAGGATGCACAAGGCTTTAACATTAATTCAAGATCACTGGTACATTTTTGCATCTCCTCAACTGAGGGAAATGGTTGTATTAAGGAGTGCAAGAGTTGCAAATTTTTATTATCCACGTGCCCTTCCCTGCATTGTTGTTAAGTTTAGGTATGTTCTATGCTAGAGCAATTTATTTAAATTTTCACAATTGGCAATCACATCAGCATTATGATAAACTGCAGATAGAACATAAATATAAAATGCAGAAGACAAGCCAACGCAAGAGGACACAAGATATGGCGCGAGCCAGGGACAAACCCCACAATGTGTGGGGAAACCCTTTGATCAAATCTTCTTTTATCTTCAAAGTTCAGCAGAGAAAGAGAGAGAGAGTACATTTACAACAGAAGTCAATACTTTGACTTATCTAGATCTAGCATAGATCATTTCGTATAACGAAGAAATCAGTTGAAGACATTCTGCTTCAACTGATTCTCCAAGGTGACTCCTTCACCTATCATCATGCTGCATCTGGTTTATTTGCTGCACCTGATTGTGTAGCGTCATCAAGCTGTATCATGCTAAATCACGCTGCCCATATATCATGTATCGTTGTGCTGTCCATGATGCTGCTCCCCATGCTCCATGTATCATTGTGCTGCCCATCCACAATATCTCATACATCATGTTGTCCATGACCTGCATCATGCTGCCCATGATCATGTTGTCCATGATCTGCATCATGCTACCCATGATCTTGATCTCATTTATCACGATGATGCCTGTTGCATCATTCATCATAGTTGCACCATTCAGATCAACACACATATATATGTCACCTTTGACAACGGTGTTTATGTCTGCGTATATCATGTATAGTATCCAAACTACTGATGCGTATATCAGTTCGTTACACATCATGTATAGACAATGACAGTGAATCTGTTAGACAGCGTATTGTTACCCTTTTTACTTGTAACTCCAGGAATTGACAACGGCTCCATACCTTGATAGCAGTTATGACTGCGTATGATATCTCTGTGCATATGTACTGCAGCGTATATTACTGCCCATCGTATGTACAGTCCAGCGTATACATATAACCTATGTACTGCAGCGTATATTACTGCCCATCGTATGTACAGTCCAGCGTATACATATAACCTATGTACTGCAGCGTATATTAATGCCCATCGTATGCACAGTCCAGCGTATACATATAACCTATGTACTGCAGCGTATATTACTGCCCATCGTATGCACAGTCCAGCGTATACATATAACCTATGTACTGCAGCGTATATTACTGCCCATCGTATGTACAGTCCAGCATATACATATAAGTGCATTGTATCGACTGCGTGTAAGTGCTGTGCGTTGTATGGACTATGTGGTAAGTTATATCGTCATTCCCATATTGCGTATTATATGACAGCATGCTACAGCGTGAAATGTCCACGTATCTCATCTATTATGAACTGTGTATATTGATAGGGCTGTCCACGTAGGTTTTCTTTGCTGCGTATCACTGTCTCCATATTATATGACTGCGTTCCTTTAATATGACTGCGCTCCTTTTATTTATGTGCTGCCTTGACTGCTTCATAACTGTGTATTTTGACTGTGTATAGAACATCTTGTCTGGACAGCATATAAATGTCTTCCTTGATCTGTGGCTGAGTGTCTCCATTTCCAGCGTGTAAATTAGGGCATCATCTTGAAGATCAGCGTATCACACTTGGTGTCTCACTCCTTCTCCAAAAACCCAAGACGTGGAGAGGAAGAGATCACTCAAGAATGTGTCCCCAAATGACATCAAATCCTCATCTATTTATACTAACGTGTAGATGATGAATAGACACGACGTTTGGGCTACCTGAGCCTACGTAAGAGCTGGTCGGCTTGATAATAATTACATAAACAAAATAAATTCATATCTCCATAAATACTTATTGGAATCGGATGATCTTTAGATCAATCCTACACCTCTCGACGAGAGGGATCCAATAAAAATATCAGCTGCCATAAATAAGCCGACCCACATGGAGTTTGGCCCTAGTTGCCAATTTAACACTCCCTCTCAACTAGGGAGAACTCCATCCTGTGATCCATAAGTCTGACTGTACTATCTCGGCCATCAGTGCCCTGCATTGCTCTGCCCAACTTTGCTCAGCTCTGCTGGCTCTGCTAACTTTGCTCTGCTCAGCTATGCTGGCTCTGCTAGCTCTGCTCTGCTCAGCGCTGCTAGCTCTGCTCTGCTTTGCTCTGCTGAACTATGAAGAAGAAGAATTGATCGAGAATGTCTCATACCATTCTCCACTGACCCGAAGTCAGTCTCAGAGTGCGTACCACTAGTCCCAGACTAGTCTCAGCCGACC
>APFE030489408.1:1247-38082 GCA_000404065.3 Pinus taeda
TGAATAGGGTCATCAACATGACAATATAAGGCAAATAAGGAATTCATTCCTTCATCATAAATATCACTTAGATTTCTAAACTTCTTACCTCTTTCATTTGGTGTGCAAGTGCTTGAAGATGCACTTGAATTTCCACTTTGTGGTGTGTTTGGAGAAGTACTTTCATTTGTCTCAATGGTGTCTCTTGCTGTCCTTGTGTTGGCGCTGCTGTTTGGGGATGCATTTCAGCCACCTCTTCATCATCTTCATTATGAGACAAACAGTTTTTAACATTCACTGTTTTCTCTATGCTTCCATCCCAAGCTTCCTCCTCAATAAATTGAACATCTCTGCTCACAAAAAACTTCTTGGTAGATGGGATATACAACCTGTAAGCTTTGGATTCTTCACTGTATCCAATGAAGAGACATTTCTCCCCTTTGCTGTCCAACTTCCTCCTTAGCTGATCTGGAATGTGTGCATAGGTCACACATCCAAAAACTTTAATGTGGGTGACTCCTTGCTTTCTCCCACTCCATGCTTCTTCCGGCACTTTATTCATCACAGTTTTTGTAGGACACCTGTTCAAAATATACGCTGCACAATTTACAGCTTCGGCCCAATAATCATTCGGCAAATGCTTTGCCTTCAACATGCTCCATGCCATATCCATGATGGTCCTGTTCTTCCTTTCAGCAACTCCATTTTGCTGTGGGGTGTACCTTGCTGTGAATTGTTTGTGAATTCCATTTTCTCTACAAAATCTTAGGAATTCTTTGGAGATATACTCTCCTCCTCTGTCAGTTCTGAGAACTTTGATATGCAGGCCGCTTTGGTTTTCCACAAGTGCTTTGAAATTTCTGAATTTTTCAAAGACTTCATTTTTGTTTTTAAGAAATAAATCCATGTTTTTCTTGTAAAATCATCAATTAAAGTTAGGAAATATTGGTTTCCTGCTAGTGATGGAGTTTGCATCGGTCCACATACATCTGAGTGGATGATTTCTAAGGGTGCTTTTTCCCTTATGCTTTTCCCTGATGGAAAACTTTCTCTGTGTTGTTTTCCCAATATGCAGCCTTCACAAAGGCTGTCCGGTTTCTCTATCAGTGGTAATCCTTTCACCATTCCTTTTCTACTCAACAAGTTTAGACATCCAAAATTGAGATGTCCAAATCTCAAGTGCCACAACCAATTTTCATCCTTTGGCACGCTTTGGAAGGCCTCTTGGGTCATTGCTGCAATTTCATTTTTGTTTTTCAAATCTGCCCTGATTCTGAGAGGGAACATCATGTTCCTTGTCATCCTCACTTCAGCAATGCATCGTTTGCTGGGTGGTATATCCATGATGGCACACAAATCATTCACAAAGAAAACATTGTAACCCTTTTGAAAAAGCTGTCCAATACTCAAGAGGTTACATCTCTTTCCGGGGACATAATAGACATCTGCTATGGTTTTCCTTTCTCCTTGCTTTGTAAATATTTTTACCTCCCCTTTTCCCATAACAGAGATTTTACTATCAGTCCCAAGTGTGACTTGTGACTTCACACTTTGATCTAAAGCAGAAAACAAAGCTAAGTTTCCTGTCATATGGTTGTTGCAACCTGAGTCTAGAAACCATATATCTTCACTATTTGTTTCATCCATGTTACAAGCTAATAAAACATTATTTTGGCTTGTATTTTCTCTAGTGATATTTGCACTAGAAGTATTACTCATATCATGCTGCTTCTTCCTACACTCATTGGCATAATGCCCATATTTTTTACAATAATAACATTGGACATTGGATTTTTCATACCTCTGTCCTTCAGCATGATGTTCTCCTCTTTGTTGGCTGCTGCCTTGGCCTTGGTTCTGATCTGAATTGCTGCCTCTTCCTTGAGCATTTGCTGTACTTTTCCTTCCACCTCTGTTCTGGCTTCTGCCTCTTCCTCTCTTGTTTCCTTTGCCTTGACCTCTTCGTCTTCCAAAGGGCATCTGGGTCTTGAAGGCTTATTCTAGAGATGAGTTTTCATTTTTACTCAACCTTTGCTCATGAGTTATCAGTGATGCATGAAGTTCATCAACTGAAAAGTTTGAGAGATCCTTTGTCTCTTCTATGGTGGTGACAATAGCATCAAACTTTGAGGGTAAGACCCTCAATATTTTCTCCACAATCCTCCTTTCTTCAATGGTTTTTCCATGAGTCCTCATTTGTGTGACCAAACCAATTACATGTGTGAAGAATGAGTCAATATTGTCTGACTCTTTCATGCACAGATTCTCAAAATCTCTCCTAAGCAACTGTAGTTTTGCTGTCCTCACTTTCTCCATGCCTTGGTAGGTTGTCTTAAGAGTTTGCCATGCTTCTTTGGATGTCTTAGCTCTTGCTATCCTTGGAAACACACTCTTGTCTAATGCTTGATACAAAAATACAAGGGCTTTTGAATCCTTCTTCTTATTGCTCTTCAATAGGTCTTTCTCTCCCTGAGTTAATCTGTTAAACTCAGTCTCATTTGTTGGTTCATCAAAACCATCTTCAACAAGTTCCCATAAATCTTGACAAGCAAACAGGGCTTTCATAGTTATTGCCCAATAGTCATAGTTTGTCCCGTTGAACTGTGGGAATTGAGGGTTAAACAAACCCATACTAGTGCTTGTGCTAGCCATTCCTTGCATTCTCAGCTATGCTTCTAAATCCTTGACTGTTTATTTAAAATACTGACTGTTCTTTCAGCAGTAACACAAAAACTGGTCTGAGAGATACCTGGATTCTTTTGTTGAGTCTTCACTTTGCTGGAGAAGTTACTGCAACAAAAATCCTTCCTACAGCTTCTTTGAATGTCTTCAAAGAGCCTAAACTAGCTCTGATACCACTGTTGGGGATTTTTCTGGGAAAATCCCAAAAACAACAGTAAAATTTCACACAGAGACAATGCTCTGTTTTCACTCCACAGGAATTTTAATCACAGCGGAAACATAAAAAAAATTCTGACCAACGAACATAGTTTACACACCAAGTATTTATATTAAAATAAAATGCATTTACATATTTTAAACTTCCTCTCTCACAGAGGGATTCACCGCTTGCATTTCACTTAAAAAAAATTACACAGGAGTTTTTACTCACGCTGCTGCGTGACTCCAAAATGCATATTCAGAATGTTTTCACCCGCACTGCTGTGCCTCCCATTCCAATTCATTTACACATACTTACTAAAAAAAAATTACATACATATATGACAACCAGAGAGAGGACTTACATCGCCATACTTCCGTAAAAAGAAGACAGTAAGAATTAAATGATTTTACTGATATTTTTCTATGCCCATACTTATACCCATACTCCCGCTCAGGAAAAATTAAAACTTCATCAAAAACTTACCAACCACAGTAAATTGCATTTATTGTTTTACTGAGATAAACGGCGGTAGGAAAGCTTTCACTTCACGTCAAATTTATTTCCCAGGCTTTTACTTCATCCATTATCCAATATGCTTTTGGAACTCTATCGGGTCGGGACTTCATCGCATGACACAACAATGTGCACCCATGGTTTCCCCCGATTCCGAAATCCCGATCACACATGACCCGATACCTCCGATATATATATTATAATATATGCTTGAAATTCATATATAAAAAATAAAACAACCCACTGGCGGACCCAAATTAATATTAAGCAAAGTGTTGAATACCAATCGGGTCCAGGATATCGGGTCATAACATATCGCATAAAAAAAACTGCCCACTTGGTTTTCCCGATAGCGAAAATATTTGTGGACCCGATAATCTATTAAAATGGATTAATACCATCGTCGGGTTTGGGTTATCGGCGATTGCTCATCGCTAATACTAAAAACTCCACTTCCATTTCGCCGATTCGATATCGGCAGTTCAGTCATTGCTCAATCATTGAACTGCCTGTGTCGCTGACTGCTTATCGCTGAAGTCACTGGGCTGAATCGCTGGGTTGCTGGGATCACTGCACGCTGAAACACTCACGTGCAGTTGGAATTACGATTTTCAACAGCCCTGTCATCTTTGGCGTTGGACAGAGAACACCATCGATGATTTGTTGCAACAACCGGTAAGAGATAATTCTTCAATCATTTTCTATTTTTTTTTTAGTTCTTCCATCATTTTACAAGAAATAACGGATAATTAATCTACGTTTCGAGAATGGACAGGCAAAAATCGTGAGGGGGATCAGAATGGTTCTCGGTGAGTACAACGATTCATTGGACGACATTCATATGAGGAGGTTGCAACTTCTAGACACTGAAGATGTTCTGGTGGACCGCATTTTGACAAGGGTGCTGTCTCCAAATCTCATATCGCTGCACTGGAACAACTGTCCCTACCCTTCCCTGCCTTCCTCGATTTCAATGAACAATTTGAGGGTTCTAGAAGTTCAAGGGATGGAATTGAGAACACTGTGGGAAAATTATTCACAGGTAAGATAGGATTCGCTGAATTATAGTGTTTATTATTGTTATTGTACCACACGTCTCTAACGCGTTCCAAGAGTTCCTTTTAATGATAAGTCCATTTATGTTTTCTTTTTCTTACCGGTGGAAACACGTGAACATTTTTAGGTACCTTTCCAGTTGCAGGAGTTAAAGATTGAGGGTCCTTTGTCCTTCATTCCAAAGTCTATAGGGATGTTGAAGTACCTAAAATCCTTGGTGTTAGGAGGTTGCTTAGAAATGAAGTCACTCCCAGACAACGTCGGTAATTTAACCAACCTCCAGCATATCCAGCTGTCCCAGTGCTCCGCTTTGGAGAGGTTGCCAGAATCTTTTGGAAATTTAATCAACCTCCAGCACATTCAGCTATCTCAGTGCTACGCTTTGGTGAGCCTGCCAGAATCTTTGGGTAATTTAGCCAACCTCCAGCACATCTAGCTGTATGAGTGCTCGGCTTTGGAGAGTCTGCCAAAAAGTTTGGGTAACTTAACCAACCTCCACCACGTCCAGCTGTCTAAGTGCTACGCTTTGTTGTGTCTGCCGAATTCATTTGGTGGATTATTTAACCTCCAATATCTTCATTTGGAGGATTGCAATAATTTAGCCCTGTCAAGCCAAACACGATGGTTTATAACGACGCTTCAGTGCATAAATCTGTCTGGCTGTCTGAAAATTGAATTACTCCCGAACGGAGTGGCAGAACAGAGGTCACTTACACAGTTGCGATTGGGAGGTACAAACTTAATAGAATTGCCAAAAGAAATTGGAATGCTACGCTGTTTAGAAGTTCTGGTAGTAGGAAGCCCCTTGCTGGAGACCCTGCCATTTTCACTATGTGACTTATGCAACTTGAAGGAATTGCAGTTCTGTGCATGCCATAGCTTGAGATGTCTGCCGCAATCGCTTCGACTGTTGACTCAGTTGGTTGAGTTGACTTTAGAAGATTGTCCGTTGATAAACGAACTTCCATTTATAAAAGGAGCAAGCATACTTCCGCAGCTAAAACGGTTACAGGTTTCTGATACAGGGATATCGGAGATATCATTTGGTGAAGGTGTTTGCGTCAATCTTCGAGCTCTTACCATCACTCGCTGTAATAATTTGGAGGAGGTTGGGACTTTGCCAAATACACTCATAGATTTAAGCTTCAGCAATTGTCATAATTTGAGGGAATTAGATAGCATTTATGGTCTTAAAAAACTTCAAATGCTGGACATTTCTGGGTGCACGGAGTTGGAGGAGTTGCTGAGAGTCGAAACATTGGTGTCTCTGAGCATACTGGATGCAAGTAGATGTGTGAAGTTGAAGGGCATAAGGGGATTGGGGCAGCTAACAAAGTTTCAACACCTACTGGTTGGAGGGTGTTCAGAGTTACAAGAGCTGGGAGGCATCCACCATTGTGTGTCGTTGTGGAGGCTTGATGTCAAAGAATGTCCCAAACTACAGTGGAGTGAGGGAGTAGTGGAGCTGCTGCGCCAAAGAAATGGGTTCTGCTTAGAGGGCGTTTAATTAAGAGATTATTAGTAGAGGGTTGCCTCTCATATTGAGTTTGTCGCTTTTATGACATACAAATGTGAAAACATGTGAATGGTTTGAAGTATCATCGGAAGTGTAACTAAGTAAGAAAGTATAATTGCATTTTATCAGAAGATAACAGATATATTGAAAATTTGAAAAATGTTTATTTTTAAAATTCCATTTTATCAGAAGATAACAGATATATTGAAAATTTGAAAAATGTTTATTTTTTCTTTAGCCTGGAATAGGAATAGAAGACATGTTGTGGTATTATGTAAATATTTTGACTAGTTAAAATTACCATGTTTTTGAAATTTGAACATTTTTTTATCATGTAACTATATCACTTATTTAAACTTATAAAATTCCATTATTATTTTTGAATGAGAATGATTTAGTTGGGGCAGCAGCTAAGTGCAAATACCAGGCATCAATTGATATCTAGCAAAATAGCTTAGTCTTCTATAAAATGGGTATGGTAATGTTGCTCCTCCTCCGAGGACGACTTTTCCATATTTCATAACACAAAAGAAGCTTTGCCATTATGTCGTTTATAATTTGTGCGGCTTTGTTTTTTTTACTAAGTGGGGTTGTCCTCCAGGGCCTAGGCATGTTACATTTGATGGAGAGGAAACATGCAGAGGAAATGTGCTATCTGGTGAGGGGAAAGGGGAAGGTTTATCCCAACGGATCTTCTGAATACGTTGAGTTTGGTGCTAACGATTTGGTAGTTTTACTCAACAGCTTGAGCTGCACATGGGATGTGTCTATAGCTGTTGACAAACATTATAGCAGAAAGTATGAACCTGATCATGCCTTCTGCTTCCTGTTTTGGTTTGACTCTCGGGAATATAACTCTATATTTGTTTGAACCTCTTCTGACAACTCTGAAGAAACTGAAATTTTAAACTTTACACACTGGCTGTGTCTCGCTACTGGAAAAATATATCGAAAATGCTAGTAATGATTTTTCTGGCAGATATGATTGAGTCGATTACATTTATTCGATGTTTGGTATTCATATTATAAGCAAAATCAACCCTAACATCATCAGATACAGTGATGATTATATAAGAATACTCCACAGAGATGATAGGCCAAAGTTCGTAAAACATTTGCTAATTCAACCTCTTGGAGTAGCTTATGTAGTTTTGACTTTCCAAGTTTCCTGGATTCCTTGAACAGGAATACACCTGTATCCAATAGCATGGAATATAACCTATACATTTGGTAGACTCTATGTTTAGGTTTTTTTAAATGGAAAAAAATGTTGTTATTCATAAAGTTTATGAGAAAATTTATATACTTATGATTCTGTTTCTATTAACATATTATACAAAAGTATAGTTTATGATACTACCTTTATTACAGATTCAAAATGTCTCAAAAATATAGTTTATGATACCATTCTTTCTACAGATTTAAAATGATTAGAGATACCAAAATAATTATGTTGTATGAGTTTCTAGAAAGTGGGAACATTGGGAAATTAATTGGGTACCTGTTTTGCGAATGGTTAGAGGTTTCCCCAAAATTAATGGGAAATGGTAAATATTATATAATAAAAAATTAAATAAAAATTGATTATATATATATAAATAATAAAAAATTTGATTATATAATTTATATAATAATCAAAATTAATATTGATTCAAAATATTCAAATATCAAAATCAATTCTCTGACAATATGTAAACACTCATTATCAGTTCTGACATGTTTCTCTAGTTATTCTTACTAGAAAAAACAACTTTAATGTTTAAGTATTGACTACCACATACAATGTGCACACACTCATTATCATCAGTTCTCTAACATGTTTCTTTAATTATTCTTACAATAAAAAACAACTCTAATGTTTAAGCATTGACTGCCACATACAATATGCACACACAATCTTTTGCAATATATATAAACAACAAAAGAAATAATCATGGGCTTCAACAAAATAAATATGCATTAGTGTGATATCGCCCTTAGCTCAAGGTGCCACATGCTTCCTTAACCCATCAAGAGATTGCTCCAGTTTCCCAAATAGGGATATCAGTGTTAAAGATGTCTTTGGTCTTTCTTCCTGTGAAGGTTTCAACATAGGCTCATGTTTTGGCTCATGTTTTGTGGGCAATTCAGCATATTTCTCTACAAATTTTGTATTCCCTAACCCTAATGAAAGTGGGAACTCCAAAAAAAATAGTCTTGAAAGCTCCCGAAACTTTCCTAAACTCTCATTGAAGCTCCCACTAAAAAGGTAATGTTCCCATAAAGTTCCAAAACTCCTATTTAAGCTCCCACTAAAAAGATAACGTTCCCATACAATTTCAAATCTCCCAAAAACATCGAAACCATTAAAACAAATTTCCCACCACTAGAAAGCAGTTCACCTCTAACAAAACAAAATACAAATTAAAACAATTAAAACATTACATTAACCTACAAATAAAAAGGAAGTCTATATTTCATTTACCATAATTTTTCATAAACATGTATTTTTAAGTTTATTTTTCGAATTCATTGGACATAATTACACCCGTATCCAATAGTATTTCGTTCACTGTAATTTTTCTTCCTCAACTCCTATTTAATTTCTTCTTACTAATTGCTTAAGCGTCCAATTTTATTTTATAACAGATAATTATAAAAAGGAAAACCATACAAAGGATCAATGAGCCATATTCTTGTGCATAAATGAAGTAGAAAAACGGTGAAGCTACAATGAACAATGAGAAATCTTCTTCTTTTTTTCCCACTGGAAAAATCGTAATCTTTCATTAAATTTGAAAAATTACATGTTGTAGATGCTATTAGCATATGTTGTATCCTTCTTGCCACGAAAGTGGCACTGTCAAAAATTTTCAATTTGTCAAAAACTTTGTGCTACTTTGAGCTTTCATCACCACGCAGGGTGTTTAGTCATTTTCTGCTCAGGAGAAAAAAATTATATAAAAGAGTCTGTTTATATGGTTGTCATCTATGGTAGATTCCACATATGCCACACAGGGCAATGTCTTTGCTGAAAGTATCTACTTAAATACACTTAAATATAAAGCCTGTAAAATATATACAGAGTTTGCCAAGCATGTACATCAAAAATTTACAAAAAAACGCAGTAATCAAGGGCCCTTTGCCCTGTGGTAGATTTGATCAATATAACGCTGGTGGTAGTAGCAATATTCATTTGGACCTCATTGTTCCTGGATCATCCACTCTCCTTGGGGAAGTGTCGTAGCCTCCTTGGAAAGCCCGTTAGCACAACTGTTATGTTCCCTGTAAATGTGATTGCATGAGATAATGTTAAATTGTGCCTTGAATAAAATTACTTCATCCAAAATATTACTGAGTGTGTGAGAGTGACAAACAGTAATATTATTGAACCAATTTACTATGATCTTTGAGTCACCATATCTGTTTAGATTCATGCAATTATGACCCAATGAGAAATAACGTTGATCATTTATGTAAAGAATAAAACCACCGCCACATCCATGGTGTTGTGCAGCACCATCAAAGAAAGCCCAAGAGAAATTTTTGTCTATAGGTGTTGGTTCATGTGGCCTCCAAGGTCGAGGATGATGAGGCTCAGGCAACTCGTAGTATGTAGATATAATGTGGGTTGTGATGTGTGGCCAGCAAATAGGTCTGTTATAAAAAATAACATGATTCCGAGCCAGCCATATATGCCAGTTGATGATAAGGGGGAGGCATTGAAGTTTGGTACCCTGATGTTGATTACACCAGCTTTCCCATGCTCGACCAATATCTTCACCCTCCCAATGCCCAGAAAAATGAATGGATGTGGATATATTTTTCCATAGATTGATCAGGGAAGTGCATTTAAGAAATAAATGTAGAGTCGATTCAGAAGAATTCTCACATAAAACACACCAGTGAGGGCCATGAAAGGATCTATGAGTGAGAGACTCTCCTATGGGGACTTTATCTCTGAGAATACACCATAAGAATAGCCTGTTTCTTGGTGGTGATGTTAATTTCCATATACTCTTCCACCAAAAAATAGTCTGCTCCGGTTGTTTGTGAGAGATCAGGTTGAGGTATCCAATCTTTGGAGAATATATGCCATTCTCAGCTAGACACCAGACAAGTTCATCAGGTCCATCTTTATTCCTGATATGAGATTCACATAATGCATTAATGTATTGTTGCCATTGAGGGGGAATATCAAGATGCTGCGCAGATTTCCATCCTTGAGAGAAAATGTTGGTATTCTGCGGGTCTACCATGTCTACTATAACCTTGATCTCATGAGAATGTAGATGATGAATGAGATCTCTAGACAACTGAAATCTACCACCACCTCCAGTCCAGGGATCTAATCCAATGCGAGCCTTTGATCCATCATTTATTCTCCAAACAAGGTTTTCCCTGATGCTAGGCAGGGAGTGTAGGAGAGCCTTCCATACAGATGAAATACCAGTTTTAGGCCAGCTCATGGACCCAATCCATGATTTGCAGTGGCCAAATATACTTATGATATGAGATTTGAGTCCATAGATTCTGACCAATCAGAAGAGTCCAGCCCATTTTTGCAGCTAGGGCTTGTGCAAAGAGGGGAAGGTCTTTTAGTCCCCATCCTCCCCTTTTTTAGGCAAGGCTATCTTATTCCAGCTGACCCAGGCAAATATATTTTTTTCTTGGTGGCCATTCCAAAGATATCTGTTCCAAAGTTGTTGTAATCGGGCCAGAATGTTCCTGGGGATCCATGCGAGTGCCATACAAAATAGAGGGGTGGCCTCAAGAACTGATTTGATAAGTACTAATTTGCCTGCCCTGGATAAGTATCTATGACTCTAGATTGAAAGTCTTTTTTCCAGTTTGGTGACAAGCCAAACCCAATTTGCAATTTTCTGACTGATAGGCTTTATCCAGAAACCCAAGTATTTGAAACCCCTGTCCAGGGGTATGATACAATAAAGGGAAATGTTGTTGTGTAAGTTGTGACTCCTAGATGGAAGTGAGGGCTAAGGTAATAGTATATTTTGCATGATTTGCCTACATACCAGTAGCCGACGAAAAGAGGGAGAGAATTTTGGAAAACGTGAGAGAGTCCCGAATGCTCCCATCCAAGAAATGAGAACATCATCCACAAATAGTAGGTGAGTAAAGAAACAAGAGTCAGTTATCTTAAGGCCCCGAAGACTGTCATCTCTTTTAGCAGAAGCTACCAAACGACTAAGCCCATCCATGACAATCAGAAAGAGTAGGGGGGAGAGAGGGCATCCTTGTTAGAAATCTTCTTATTGGCACTCTGAAATATATATGAAATATTAAAAAATCTAATATTATTATTACATATATTTTTATAAATTTAATAATATTAATAATTTTATAAATTTAAATATTAATAAATTATTTACGATAATAACAAAACAAAGTGAGATTGAAACTAGTGAAATGAATCACATAGCTAGTGAAATGAATAGCGTCAATCATCACTTCTAGGGCTTGCAGCAGCTAACCAGGACTTCCCGCGAGAATACTCATCTTAAATCGCTTCTAGCTGTGGAGTTTTACCCACAATATAATACACTAAGAAAACCCCTCCATACTTGATATATATTCTTTTCACTGAAATCATTTTAATTCAGTGATTTTAATTAATATCTTTGGATTATGGAGTTTCACTAGAAAATCTTGCTCAGTTAAATAGGCTTTTTACTTCATATTAATATATAAGAATCTATGAGAATCTATGGATCATTAAGTATTTGTATGGATTTCCTTTTCTAAATACTTATTATAAGATGAGAACATTTGACCCTTTAATAGAATGAAATTAAAGAGGAGTTGAGGAAGAAAGATAGACTGCAATAAAATGAAAGAAATGAGAAATGAGTGATTAAGCCTTTGACCAATTAATAAAATGAAATTAAATAGGAGTTGAAAAAGAAAGATAAGACTCCAATAAAGGAAGAAAAATAGACTACACAAATACATGTCGATCTAAGAAATTACAGTAAAGGAAAATTAACTACCAAATAACAAAAATCAAATAAGGGATAAACCCAATTTCATAGATATCACTCTATTAAATAATATCTTCATTCATAGTAAGCAAAACCCATTTCTTTGGCGCAACAACTCCACTACTCCCTCACTCCATTATAGTTTGGTTGGGACATTCTTTGACATCAAGCTTCCACAACGACACATAATGGTGAATTCCTTCTAGCTCGTCTAACTCAAAGCACCCTTTAACCAGTATTTTTCAGAACTTTGTCAAGCGCCTCAATCCCTGTATGTTCTTCAAATTCACACATCTACATGCAACAAGTTTTCTCATAGATACCAATGTTTCAATACTTGGCAACTCCTCCAACTCTGTGCAACCAGCAATGTCCACCGTCTGATATTTTGCAAAGCCATAAATGATCCAGGTGGATGTTGATGGCCACCCACCTCTCCCATTTGGACGCCCACAATTGTCTCTTTCATCTTTTTCAGTTTCCTAAATTGTAGCACAGTTTACTATTTTTAGCAGTTTTTCGGGTCCTGAACTTCTGGAGCTGTTTTGAGGCCCTAAACACTGTTTTTTGGGAAATATGGGGGCAACATGTGTCCATGGACCAATTTTTCACTTCCCAAAGTAGTAGTTCTTGGATAGATCTTTCTAACGAGCTATCATACGCGTCAAACGGAGATTGTATGCCAAAGTTACGACCCCGGGAAATTGGTGTACCAATTTACGCAAAACGGGGCCCACAATTTGGCGTTTCATCTTCTAGGGTTAGGTTTTGGAATGTGAAGGGTTTTCCATTGTTTCTAAACAATAAATAGGCCTTCGAGCGTCATTGTAACAAAAATTTTAGAACAGTTCAGAGGCATGTAGCCGCCACATCTCTTCTCAAAGATAAGCTACCATCGCCCTAGCTGGTTTATTCCCATTTCTGGTTGTAAGCATATTTCGGTATTTTCCATTAATGAGATGAAGTATTATTTCTGCTGCATCTTTGTGTATATGGTTATCTCTGTATTTTGTTGCGTTCCTGTTTAAATCTGAATCAGTGGTATCAGAGCGGTCTGCTTTTTTTCTCTGTTTTTCTTTGTATGTCCCCAACGAGGTCGGGATATAAGAAGTTAGGGCTTGAACTGGTCGAACCTTTGCAAGACCAGCCTCGCAAATCCTGACGGCCTCCCATGGCGGATGAGAAGAAAGACGAGGGGGTAGGAGATCCTATCAAAATCTTGCTCGAAGAAGCGCTCGAGCGGCAAAGGAACGCGATGATGGATAACTTTGCGCAGATTCTTCAGCGGCTACCCAGAGACAACGCATCGACTTCCAACAGCTACTTTGGAAACGCCACACCGTTTAAGGCACAAGTGAATTTTGAAATCCCCATCTTCGAGGGTAAAATAGACACAGATGTCGTAGATAAATGGTTAAATCTGCTAGAAGGTTATTTTTCTATTCATGAGTTTTCAAGTCGGGAAAAGATTGTTTTCGCTCTTCTCAAAGTAGCCCCCCACGTCAAGGACTGGTGGGAAACCTACTGCGAGCAGAAGGATGAAAGTACCTGCTCACTTTTTTTATCCGCACCCACTTGGGATTCATTCCGAGATGCCATCAAGGAGCAGTACTACCCTGTCAAAAGATATGAGGACAAATACATCAAATGGACCACACTGCGGCAGGGACGAGACCAAGATGTGCCAGAGTTCACAAACGTTTTTCATACACTTCGTACACAGTTGGGTATCAAAGATTCTGAGCTGCATCTGGTACTCAAATACCGCGGCTGCCTACACAGATACATCCAGGAAGAGATGGAGTCCTTGAACATCTCCTCACTTGGCACATCATACCCATACGCTGTCAAAATCAAGCAAAAGTTCAAACACAAGAAGCGAGACTTTGGATATGCAAATCTAAAGCCCAAAGGACAAAGCCAAAGCGGGGTGACCCAAGACAACCCATCAAAGCCGTAAGAAAAGAACAACACCACGGAGCATAGACATTTTCCTTCATAGATTCATTCTTTTGTTTAATTTCAAGGAAATTGGTGAAGATGTTTGGCTCCTCTTTCTCACTTAATCCTGCAGACTAGGTGATCTCCATCAAATTCTGTGAAACTAAAGAGGAGGATGGAGTGGTGATTACATTTTCTTTTGACCTTGTAGAAACCTGTGAATCATCCAAATTGATGATTATAGGCTCTTTTTGACTTTGAATAGTAGTACCTTTGGAGTCAGTCTTTGATTTCTTCTAATAAAAACTGAATTCCTTTGCACACTTTGTTGAAGATGAAGATTCTTCTCTTGGGATCCTTTCTTACCTGATTTGAGAAGTGGGAGTCTGGAGGGTAGAAGGAGGTAAAGTCTATTCTTCTGCTTCCTGAAGTGTGTTCTCCTCACACTGTTCTTGATTTATGTACTTTTCAATCTCTAGTCTTGGAGTATGATTGTAAGATGTGGTTTTGAGTTCCACCCTTAAGTTGGAGATTATACTAAAGGGGTTATAAGACCAGGTGAAACTTGTTTGGAATCACATTTGTTTGAGGATTGAGTCTGCTTCAATACTTGTTGATTTGGTATTGCAAATAAATGATCCCACTTGGGACTTGATTTTAAATCGAGATTTCTTCTTCCCTAAAATAAAATGTAGCTCATCCATGTTGATCATTTGCCTTATATATTCTAGAGAGAAAATTCTCATTGGAACATATTTAGGCAATTTGTATGGAGCTAGTTCACAGCCATACACCCTAATTTATGTGTCATTTTGGTAAAGATACCAATCTCCTATCTTAGCTTGGTCACTCAAGTGTAGGATTTTTTTTAATTCTAGATTGATCCTAGGCTTTCTCTAGCTACTGAGAATGTGTGCAATTGGATGAATAAAATAGTCGATTAAATCTAAAAGTTTGAACTCAATTGAGTTCCTTCTGATTAATGAAGTCCACTGTGTGACTTATTGACTTACTTGCTGATCATCCTGCTTGTGTAAAGTTATGGGCAACATGTCTCCTTGTTGAAAAAATATCATATGCACTAATATGGAAGAATATTTGAATAATCCTTGAGTAGTGATTTTCATTAACTGTTCATGCATACTTTCAACCAAAAATTGACTGTAATTATACATGAAAGTTAGTTTGTATTCTTTGGAGAGGATGGGTAGATAACCTAAAATAGATTAATCTATCCACTGATCTGTTTGGTAACCTAACAAGAAAGATACTAAGGAAAATATATGTTTAGATATCTTAGGGAACATGGATGCTGGATAAGGAGGGTTCTTTTTAGGAAGTTCAACATCTTCTAGAAGAAAGATCTAAAAAATTTGAGCTCCTTGGGGGTAAGTGAGTTTATGGTATAGATCCACGAGGACAATAATGGAGAAAAATATAAGGGAATCATTCTGAGGGATAAGAAGCATTTTATTGATGCCTCCATTCTGAGCTACCACAGTTCTCTGCAGGGGATTGTACTTAGCTTGACACCACATGACTAAGTCAGGATATGGATGGGTCCGAGGAAATATGAACATGGCAAATAAAGATTCCCATTAGTTGATTTCATCTTCCGAGTCGTGATAAGTCTGTTTTAACCAATGGTGCATTTCGAACATATCAAATTCACACTCTGTGTCTGCAATTTTGAAAATTTGGTCAACTAAAGGAATGTGGTCAAGGTCTAGGGTATCAATGAATTTGGTATTTTCCTGCGATGAGAACAATGTAAACTTTGAAATGGGAACTCTCGCCAAAAAACCCCGAAAAAACATCAAAAACAGTGCTAAAAACGAAAAGTGTGTATACTGGAATGATGATTTCTTTTTAGGGTCAATTTTGAACATGTTTTAAAAATGGCAGTGAAAACGAAATTTTCATGCAAAAAAAACCTTGAAAAATAAAAAGTGTTGATACTGATTTTTTTTAAGGGTCAATTTTCAATATTTTTAAAAAATGCTAGTAAAACCGAATTTTTATGTGCAAAAAAATAGTTGTTTATGAGGAAAAAAACACACTAATGTTTTTGGTAGAATAGCATTTTGCTTTCTTAAGTATAAATTCAACATGTTTTCAACCATAACATGCTTGATACAAAAGAAATTGGAATTTTTTCAACAATAAAATTAAAAAACCATGACATTATGAACAAATTACATGAATAAATGAATCAAAATGTCATTATTTGTATATTGAATGAAACATACCTTATATCTCTAATTTAATGTTGCATTGTATATATTCTAAACAATAAAAATGATCATAATTAAGACATATAATCAAACAACATAAAAATGACTCATAACTTCTTATTTAACACCATATGGAAATCAAAAATTGTATTTCAAGATACGATGCAAACATCACTTATATAAATTGTCTTAAACAACTATTCAAAATCACTCATATTTTCTTGCACACCATCAGAATTCACATCTTCAAATGAATGACTGGATGTAGACAAATATGTTCGATATTCTTCTCTTTCATCAACTAGTGCCTTATCTGATTCCACATGCATGCCCACCATTTCAGGTTTCAAAATTCTTCTATATCTACGATTAGTTTCAACAGACCCCCATATTAACATTGTTCCTTCTGGTAACAACCTTTTCATAATCTTTATCATCATAGCCAAGCCAAACAACAAATTGGTGTATGAGACCGCCTTGTTTGTGGGACAAGAGACCCACCTCCATGCAACGATTTGATTATTATGTCTACGAAGGCATACCTACTCTAACCCCTTTTGGTTTTTGAACGTGTGACCTCTTAGGAGGAAACACATGCTCTTAACCTTTAGGCCTATTCATGCTCTAAGAAAGTGGATTTGATTAGCTAAAGATAGTACTCTAGAAACTCGCAATTATAACTCCCGATCACAATATATAACACACATGAAACACATCTTTCAGATATATAACACACATGAAACACACCTGTAAGATTACAAATTGTGATAATATGTTTGAGAATACGAGCATAACTATTTCCTTTTATGCATCTCTAATGGGAATGTAATTATGAACTAGAACATTCATGCATGTTTTTTTTCCATTAAGACATTCATGCAAGTTAGTAAATTGGCGGCAACAAAAAAGTTGGATAAAGGAATTTGGTTAACTATTATATGTAGTCAAAGAAATCATTTTTGGTTAAATCATGATCATTCATTATTTAAAATATAATTTTTAACTATATATAGATTCAACACTTAAAAATCCTTAAAGCTTTTTAACTAAAAATTTAAAATCTTTTAACTAAAAATCCAAAATTTAAATTTGTGATTTTAACAAATTCCTACCAACTTATAAATAAATTCAACCAACAAGATATACTTAAAAAGCTTTAAACCATATAACAGTAACACAACACATGAGATAACATGGATAAAAGTTGTTGCAGTGATGTGACCAGCGGTGTGTACTATGTAATTGTCACTTGGAAGTTACAAACTTATAAACCATAAACCCAAATTAATTTATGAAGGTTTAACTACTCCAAAGAAATATTTGCCGGTCGAGTGGAGGCAAGTGCAATGAAGAAATTTTGACTAAATCAAATTAAATAAATATAAATTTAGATTGAAGTAGTTTTAAAGAGTGATTTATTGTACTTAAACTTAAATTTTAATTTAGGTTGTTTAAACTAGTTTATGATAATATGATTTTATTATATGAGTGATTTATTGTACTTAAACTTAAATTTAAATTTAAGTTGTTTAAACTAGTTTTTGATAATATTATTTACTATTATTTTAGATAATTGTGAAAAATTCACTTGTAAAATTTGATATTTTAATAAATCTTACAAAATTCTAAACAAATTAAATCCCAAAAAAACAATAAAATCACACTTAACAACTCAATTGAGAACTGTGAAATTGCAATATGAAGTACCTCACGAAGATGAGAGAAAGTGCAAATAAATTCTGCCATGTACGAGGGATAAGAAGTGTTTGAGAAATTCATTTCAAAGCGGATGTGGACCAAGAGAAAAAGAAAAGTGTTAGTCAGTAGTCATCCACTCAGAGAAAAAGAATAAGAATGATGGTTGCATTGAATTTGATTCCCTTAATGTCTATACCGACATGGGTTTTCATCCGAATCGATTTTGTTTTTGAGGGCATCGAATTTGATGGCTAGTTGATTCGTTGTGTTTCCATCTGGAAAATTTAAAGTAATAGAGCAATTGCCCTCGCCCTTTATTTTTTAATTAATTTTACATTTCAATTAAAATTTACACTTAAATATTTAATCATCTAAAACACATCTGATTACAAAAACAAATTATCTTATATATATATATATATAGTATATATGAATATAAAATGTGCTGGTCATGATGGACTTAATCCACAATCAGGAAGCCCTTCAAGAATGTTCTCTCAAGTGCGAATGAAAATATTTATCCAATAGATACTCAAAAACATATAAAAAAATTAAAATATATAATTTTATTTTTAAAATTTTAGAGCTTTTTATATATATAGAATACCATATATTTTATTTATTTATATTTTTTTGTGCCACTGTAGTTGGATTGTTATCTTACCACAATACGAAAGCCTTTTAGGAATGTCTCACAAACGAATGAATATCTTTTAACAATACAATAATTAAAAACATATATAAAGTCAAATATTATATATATAGACATGCTCTGTCATTTTGGACTGAGTCATAATCTACGATCATGTGGATTTTAAATTTTAAAAGTTAAATTTTTCTTCGATAAATTTATTTCATTGACAGAAACTCTGCAACCGTTGTTTTTTTCGCGAGTTGGCCGGGCGAGGACGATTCTGAAAATCGCCCTATTACTTCAAATTTGACATTGTAGGTTGGAAATTTTAAAAGTTAAATTTTTTCTTCAATTAATTTATTTCATTAACAGAAACTCTTCAATTAAGTTTTTTTCTTCAAAGATAGTTGAAAGGTTCACACAGTTATTCAGAAATCTTCACTGTTAAAAAAAACTGGTTTTTTAACTATTTTGATCAAATTTGATAAAAAAAAATTATTTTACTATTTTGATCAAATTTGATAGAATTATTTCAAAATTCAAGTTATATGTGTCGAATTTCAAAATTTAAAGTGTTCCAACAATTATTAAAAGAATGAATTAATTTTAACCATTAAATAAAAAACTATTTAACCATTCTTAGTTTTAATTTTTTTATTTAAAAAGCAAGATTCCAAACAAGAAAATCCTCATCCCGGCTAAATAATCACCTGCTCAGACAAGTTTTTTTTTTTTTTAATTTCTGAAAATGAAAATAGAAAGTAATAAAAAGGCTTACAAGATTTCAAGTAGATTTTCTATTAATTGTGAGTGCAATAATTTGTATTAATATTAATATTTATTTGGTAGGTAAATTATTTTGAAATTTATTATAGTTTGATATTTCGAATATTTATCAACAATCATAATAAATATACTCATAATTGATTTATTGATGCATAAATTGACATTAAAAGAAATTCTCAATAATCATAATAAATATATTCATAATTGATTTATTGATGCATAAATTGACATTAAAAGAAATTAAAGCACATTTTACCATTAGCATATTTTTAACTTATATTTTTAATATTTTAAATTAAAAATAAAACAACAACAAAACGCATCTTTAAATGTGATATTTGGTCTTCCAATTTTTTGGATGATACACTGTCATGTTACAAGATTCATTTCATTCCCCACTCAAATTTAATGAAATCAGAGCTTCGCCAGTGCACAACCTATGTGGCTTGTCATTTTATATCACTCGAATTTCATGAATAAATAGGAGAAAATGAAATAGGTAAAGATACATTAAAAAAAATAAAGCACAAATTTTTTTAATATTTTAAATTAAAAATAAAACACCAACAAAACACATCTTTAAATGTGATATCTGGTCGTCCAATTTTTTCGGATGATTTACGGTCATGTAACAACATTTATTTCATTCCGCGGCCAAATTTAATGACATGAAAAGACGTGGAGTTTAATGAAAGTCCGGTATTACGATGAATTTGTGCTTCCAAATTGAACGCCCGTCGATGCTTGAAGACGCGAAGTTGGCACCTTTCAGTGATTCATTGCCTTGGAGTGAAGGATCTAAGTACGGCAGCACCAGGTTGGATCAAATTTAACACATATTTTGGAAAATACAACTCTGAAGTTTTGAAGTTTTAAGGTTTTGGATATTTTAATGATACCGAATCGATTTCCAACATAAAAACAGAATCCAAGACCTCGCAAAAAAAAAAACGACGGTTGCAGAGTTTCTGTCAATGAAATTAAAATTTAAGTTTAAGTACAATGAATCACTCTTTCAAACTATTTCAATGTAAATTTATATTTATTTAATTCGATTTAGTCAAAAAAATTTAGTTGCACTTACCTCCACTCGATCCGCAGATATTTCTTTAGAGTAGTTAAACCTTCACAAATTTATTTGTGTTTATGGTTTATAAGTTTGTAACTTCCCAGTGACAGTTACATAGTACACACGGCTGGTCACATCACTGCGGAAACTTGTATCCATGTTATCTAAGGTGTTGTGTTAGTGTTATATGGTTTAGAGTTTTTTAAGTATATTTTGTTGGTTGATTTTAATTATAAGTTGGTAGGAATTTGTTAAAATCACAAATTTCAAATTTTAAGTGTTGAATCTATATATAGTTAAAGATTATATTTTAAATAATGAATGATCATGATTTAACCAAAAATGATTTCTTTGACTACATAATAGTTAACCAAAGTCCTTTATCCAACTTTTTTGTTTCCGCTAATTTACTAACTTGAATGAACGTCTTAATGGAAAAAAAAACATGCATGAATGTTCTACTTCATAATTACATTCCCATTAGAGATGCATAAAAAGAAATAGTTATGCTTATATTCTCAAACATATTATTATAATTTGAAATCTTATAGGTGTGTTACAAGTGTGTTATATATTGTGATCGTAAGTTATAATTGTGAGTTTCTAGATTACTATCTTTAGCTAATCAAATCCACTTTTTTAGAGCATGAATAGCCCTAATGGTTAAGAGCATGTATTTCCTCCTAAAAGGTCACACGTTCAAAAACAAGAAGGGGTTAGAGTAGGTATGTCTTCGTAGACATAATAATCAAATCGTTGAATGGAGGTGCATTTCTTGTCCCACAAACAAGGGGGTCTCATACACCAATTTGGTGTCTGGATTGACTCTGACCTTAAAATTGGATAATAATAATAATTAGGATATAGATTGTTAGAAATTCATAATCTATAAGGGTGAGAGTATAGAACTGGGTTACACTTTTTGGCAAGAGATGGCACGTTTGGGTGGAAAAAATGATTGCTCGATTGAGCCATTTTTAAGCGCTCGATCTAGTCGTTTGAGCACTTAAACAATGTAACCCAATGTTATTTAGGAACTCGATTTAGCCATGTCTTTGCGGCAATCAGATGAAGGAGATTGGGTTTTGGATTTATTTTTTGGCTCATGTAAGTTTTATTATATGGAATTGAATTTCAATATGTTATTTATTAATTTATATGTCAATGTACTAATTGCTTCATTATTTCTTTTGTGCTTGATAATTAGGTACAACAATGACATGTTGCCTTCAAAAATGAAAAAATTGCATTGCCATTGAAAAAAGATCCAATACAGTGCAATTTTATTTAGCAAAGAATTAATGCTCTTCAATTTCTTCCAGATACAATGAAAGAAATTGGGTTGAAGAAAGGGAACTTTAGTGAATCACATGTGGCGAAAAAAGCAAAGGAACCCCAACCACCATTACACTGAATGATTGGAAAGGCATACATTGGAAGATTCGCAAACATCAAAGATCCATTAGAGGAGGAAAATGAGGAAAATGAAGCAAAAATTATTGTGGAAGAAGACAATGATGAAACTCCAGAGAATGAAGAGTTTGGATTACGTGACATTATTGATTAAATTTAAATTATGCTTGGAAATCAAACTCATTTTTGGAAACTATTAATTAGTTATACTTGCAATGTTTTGACTTTGACATTTTATGAGAAGAGTAAGCACTCAATTAAGGTTTTTATGTGTTCAATATTTGTATTATGTGATTTTCGCATTCATTTTTATGTTAATCATTATTTTTTGTAAAAATGGTGATTATATTATTTTTTGACATGAAATTTATTAAAAAAACTATTATTTACCCATTTTTAGTTCAAAATTTCCTATAAAAATTGTGATTTTGACATGTCATCTCTAGCAAAAAATTACAAAAAAAAATCAAAACGTGTAGTTTTTTTTTATATTTATGTTAAAAGTGATTATTCCTTTGTCAATTGTTAAAAATTATTGTTTTTTAGAGACAATTATTTCATTTCGATTGAAATACTAATTAACGATGTATAAATATGTAGAATATCGAAAATTCAAAATATCGACATTCTTCATTAAATATGCAAAACAATAAAAACCTCACAACAAAAAAATAAATAAAAACAAGAAAATATGAAGAAGAAGGCCATTTCATAAATTATTAAATTTAGAAAATAATTATTTACATTTCATACATTAGAAAATTTAAAGTAAAAAAATAGGTCTTTTAAAAAAATGGCCTGATGCAGAATTACTACTTTTTAAAATTAGCATGAAAATCACTACCATTCTAAAACGTAATGTACATAAAAAAAAATTAAAGTGCCAAAAACTATGCTCTAAAAAAGACGTGTGTTCTGCATCACCTGTTTTGAAAATCGGGTCACCTTTTTGCTATCTCTACAAAACGGGTAACAATATAAGTTCTCGTTTCAAAGTTTACATTGTTTGAGGTTTTACTACCAGAGGGTTAGTATTTTCTTTTTGGTGCCATTATTTAGAAAAATGGGATGAAGAAATAAAAGAAAGTTAGGAATAAGAATACATAACAGAGAGCAGCTTTCGTTCTAATAGTAAATCTGGGTATGTCGCAAAGTAGGTGCAAAGAACAGTCAATTTTGAAAACATGTTACTCAGAAATGAAATAGCAACAGAGAAACGCTCGAAAGGGATGAGGGGTACACTTATAACAAAGAAGCGCATAACAGTTAGGAGGGATCCATTACCAAACGGGAGGGTGTTCATTGATGGCTAACGGGAAGCTATAACATATAGGTCAAATTGATAGGAAAATAACAAATATGGAAACGTGGAGTGAAAGGAAGGCTTAGGAAATAGAGATAACTGTTAGTGGGATGACATATGAATGAAGTGGGATGAGCAGATTTCAGAGGAGGGGGGGGGAACGAGGGGGGGTAGCGGTAAGTGGTAATGAACGGGGGGAGTGCAAAGTAAGGAAATAGTGACACGTTGCAATGGGTCGACGATAAGGGAAACCTCTTTCCGGATCCCCCCTTTCTGTTATTGCATAATGGTCCAAGGGGGTGAGAAATGACTTCCTCACCGTTGATCTAGGCGAGGAAGAGGATCATCATCCAAAGGTATCGGCTTGTTAGAACTTCACGACAAATTTCCTTTGTCATTTTATGACTTTGGTTAAAAACATCACAAAGTTTTATTTATACAAAATTAATCACCTTTAATAGGTAATTAAGTCTTAATAAAACCAATCTTAATCTAAATTTTGGCGCATTTGGACTAGCAACCAATTCTTTGCCTAATTACTTTGTAACCCTAATCCAATACATCATTTTGGCCAAATTTTGAGCATGTGAGGCCATCATTTATTCTATTATATCCTATCTAATGATGTTCTACCAAGATTAAACAATTTTGTGAACTTATTCACTAATCTAAAACATAAACTTAAATGATTTGATTATGATTAAACTATATAATTCAAATCAAAACAAAGGGTTGTGGGATTTAAACAAGATGCACACAAAACCTTAATTTATTACAATGTAATTTATTCCTTTGAAGTGGAATTTAAATTAGCTCAATTGTACAAATTTTGATTTCCTTTTGATGGGGTTTCATTTCATCTCTTTTTATTTTTATATTTCATTTTCATTTTTTTATTCTATATTTTCTATACCCTCTTTTATAAATAAAATCTAACTTACCAAAAAAATAAAGAATGTTACAACATTGGATCCAACTGGGGACTACTTCCTCCTGCAAGTTGCAGAGAACTTGCATATCCATGTACTTTCTCCTCAGGCTAATGGAGTCTTTGTTGAAAAAAATACACATTGCATCTAAAATAAACTCTCCGATGATATACAATGATGAATGAATGGGAAACTTCTAAATATGGAATGTCGTGCTTCAAGTATTTCCCATTGATAGGCAATGAGGAATACTGTCCTTCCAAGTTCTGTAGAATGAATGTATTATTACCCTTGACCTTTGCAATGCTAAAAGGTCCAAACCAGTGGTTATCAAACTTTCCATGTTTTCCTTTCTCCTCTTATAGCATCCCATATTAACACCAAATTTCCTTCTTTAAAATCTCTTTCTCTAGCATTTTTATCAAACAAACTTTTCATTTTGTTATGATATCTCCGAAGCTTATAATGAACTTCATCTCTATCTTCATTAAGTTATATAATCTGATTTATTCTTCTGGAAAAATCAGTAGGCTCTTCATTTGCTTCTTGTAAAAACTTCATGATAGGAAAAGCTAGATGTGTCGGAAAGATAGCTACCTTACCATAGACAAGCTAAAAAGGAGATTTACATGTTGATCTCTTTGGAGAAATCCTATTGGCCCAAAGTGCATAAATGAGATGACTATCCCAACTCCTTTTGTGGCCCTCTAATGTTTTCTTTATGACTTTAACCAAACTCTTGTTTAAGGGCTCTTCGAGTCCATTTCCTTGTGGATATTATGGAGTAAAATGATACAACAAGATTTGGTATTTCTGACAGAATTCAATCATCTTGACATTGCTGAATGTTGTTGCATTATCTTTCACTATTTTCCGAGGGCATCCAAATCTAGACAATATGTATTCTTCAATAAATTTAATAACTACAATATCAATTTTATTTCTAATTGGAATGGCCTCTACCCATTTGGTAAAGTAATCTGTGGCAGTCAATATCCATCTATGTTGACTACTTGATGGAGAATGAATTTTACCATTAAATCCAATCCGCATTGAAGGAAAGGTGCTTGGACTAGTACTGGAACTAATGGCAGTGCTGCTAATTTCTGCTTTCCTACAAACATTTGACATTGAGTACAACTTTTTACCTTTTCTCCCACTTGTGCAAACAAAATAGGCCAATAAAATCTTTATCTTAAAATCTTGTGTGTTGTAGCCCTCCAAGCATAGTGCCCTCCATAAATGCATGCTTGAAATTGATCAATGATTCCTTCTGTCTCATTCTCTATTAAGCAAAGTAAAAGGACGTTAAGAAGATCCTTCCAAATCTCATATGGCTGCGCTGGAACAACTTTCCCTACCCTTCCCTTCCTCGATTTCAATGAACAATTTGAGGGTTCTAGAAGTTCAAGGGATGGAATTATTGGACCTCAGAATTACTCTCTCTTTGACAACTTTTCTCACTTATTTCTCTTGTTTTCCATAAAAGACACATCCCCATCGCTAATAAATGACAATTTTTGTCTCAAGGAATACATTAAATGATTGACATGTTATACTTTTATGTTTTTTCTATTTGAAATAAGTTTTTGTAAATTAGCTACGGAACGCAGCCTATTCTGCAGCTAACCGTGTGTTCCATAGCTACTTCCATGGTTGAACAGGTTACAGGTATCAAACGAAGAAACCGGCCACATGGGCATCTATGGAATCGCCTCGACATGGATCCTATCCTAGTCACCTAGCCTAGATCGACAAAAGAGTGAGATCAAGACCAGAGTTAAAGGTGGAGTCAAACGTATGATACCCATAAGCAATAAGACTCTTTGTCTACCCTTTCGTGGTTAATTAATAAATCCAACAGATCTGTTGAAGCATTAACTCAGATCAACCACCTGTGTCAACAGTTCTGTGCAACCGCCTTATTTGAATTCAAGTCACCTGTAGCTGATCAAACATTCACACAGATTGGTTGTAATACGTGTAGACCACCTATAGCTAATTTTCCTCAAAAGACAATTATGAATGTTTTCTTTAAATACCAATTGTACAAAACTGAGAGCAGTTCAAAGTTTTTGGATGTATTAAGCTCAGACTTGCAGCTCTGTAATTTTCAACTTTTGTTCCTGTTTATAATATAAAGCTATGTGTTGAACAATGATCGTTTGAAAGAGTATTTTCAACTAGTTAGTAGCTCAACCCAATCAGTTGCAGAGAGCCCCTACATTGAAGGAGGTTTTCTTTTCATTTATTTTCTGTTCAACTTTAATTTCATCATTTGCTTTTAGTAGTGTTTGTAACTTGTGTTTATTTCTTGTAGTTTGATTTCTTTTAGTTCTGATCAGTGGCATAATGTTAGAATTCAACTGCGCAGTCTTGTTTCTCCAATCCATTTAATAAAGGAAACGACTTTGTTTTTAAACAAAGTAAGGTTGGAAGTAATGAGGATGCATTGTTGATTAGTTTACTCACTGTTTTTGTTATTTATTTCCTAGTTCAGATTGCCAATGTACTGTGTGAATGAATGTTTTTTATCACCATTTCAAGCTGATATCCATCCTAAGCTAAATGGTTGAACATTCACTTTACATAGGGGTTGAAACCAATCAGTTACTTTCTCCATGTTTTATTTAGTTCTTTAGACCATAAAGTCCAGAAAGTTGCTTATATTCCATCTCAAGAAAGCTATCTTTAAAAATTGAAGGTTTGGGTAACTAGAAGTACTTCAGTTTCATTCTTTGTATTTATTTCAACATTATTTACAACTTTACCTTCTAGTTTTAAGAATTATTCATGAATTAGGATTAGATGAGAAGATACGATAGATGCTCTGATTTTTCCCTTCTTTTAACTTAGATTTTGACTAGCTTTTGAGCTCTTGGTTCACCTTTAAGAAATTTAGATTCGGTTTCTCATAGTTCAAATTGTACATCATTAGGGATCAAGGAACAGAAACCCCCAAAACAATATAAAATAGAAAACAACGAAGTAAGAAGGGTTAAGTAGCACATACAGTGCACTACACTTCATCATCTTATGAGCCTCGATTGATAATTTATGCAAAGCAATTTAGGATACTAAAGTGACTAAACAAAAATTGAAAACATTGTGGGAAAATGATTCACAGGTAAGATAGAATTTGTTGAATTATAGTGTTTATGATTTTATTTATTGTACCACACATCTCTAACACATTCATAGCGTTCCTTTTAATGATAAATCCATTTATGTTTTTCTTTTTCTTACACGTGAAAACACATGAACATTTTTAGGTACCTTTCCTGTTGCAAGAATTAAAGATTGAGGGTCCTTTGTCCTTCATTCCAAAGTCTACAAGGATGTTGAAGTACCTAAAATCCTTGGTGTTAGGGGGTCGCTCACAAATGAAGTCACTGCCAGACAACTTTGGTAATTTAACCAATCTCCAGCACATCCAGCTGTCCCAGTGCTCCGCTTTGGAGAGGTTTCCAGAATCTTTTGGAAATTTAATCAACCTCCAGCAAATTCAGCTATCTTAGTGCTACGCTTTGGTAAGCCTACCAGAATATTTTGGTAATTTAGCGAACCCCGAGCACATCCAACTATATGAGTGCTCGAATTTGGAGAGTCTGCCAGAAACTTTGGGTAACTTAACCAACCTCCACCACGTCTAGCTGTCTAAGTGCTACACTTTGTTGCGTCTGCTAGATTCATTTTGTCGATTATTTAACCTCCAATATCTTTAGCCATGTCAAGCCAAACACTAAGTTATATAACGTCGCTTCGGTGCATAAATCTATGTGGCTATCTGAAAATTGTATTACTCCAGGAGGGAGTGGCACAACAGAGGTCACTTAAACAATTGCAATTGGGTGGTACAAACTTAATAAGATTTCCAAAAGCAATTGGAATGTTACGCTATTTAGAAGTTCTGGTAGTAGGAAGCCCCTTGCTGGAGAGCCTACCATTTTCACTACGTGACAAGGAATTGAAGGAATTTCACTTCTGTGCATGTCATAGCTTGAGATGTTTGCCGAAATCACTTGAACAATTGACTCAGTTGGTTGAGTTGACTTTAGAAGATTATCCATTGATAAACGAACTTCCATTTATAAAAGGAGCAAGCATACTTCGGCAGCTAAAAAGGTTACAGGATTCTGATACAGGGATATCGGAGATAACATTTGGTGAAGGTGTCTGCGTCAACCTTCGAGCTCTTACCATCGCTCAATGTAATAATTTGGAGGAGGTTGGGACTTTGCCAAATACACTCATAGATTTAAGCTTCAACGACTGTCATAATTTAAGGGAATTAGATAACATTTATGGTCATAAAGAACTTCAAATGCTGGACATTTCGGCTGCACGGAGTTGGAGGAGTTGTTGAGAGTTGAAACATTGGTATCTCTGAGCATACTGGATGCAAGTAGATGTGTGAAGTTGAAGGGCATAAGGGGATTGGGGCAGCTGACAAAGTTTCAACACCTACTGGTTGGAGGGTGTTAAGAGTTACAAGAGCTGGGAGATATCCACCATTGTGTGTCTTTGTGGAGGCTTGATGTGAAAGAATGTCCCAAACTACGACGGAGTGAAGGAGTAGTGGAGCTGTTGTGCCAAAGAAATGGGTTCTTATTAGAGGGCGTTTAATTAAGAGATTATTTAGTAGAGCGCTGCCTCTCATATTGTGTTTGTCGCTTTTATGACATAAAATGTGAAAACATGTTAATGGTTTGAAGTATCATCGGAAGTTGAACTATGTAAGAAAGTATAATTGCAAGGTAGTTGATTTTTATTTTATGGTTATGGTTGTTTTTCCAATAGAATTAAAATTTTATTTTATTAGAAGATAACAGATATATTGAAATTTGAAAAATATTTAATCTTTTGAAGCCTGAAAGGAAGACATGTTGTGGTACTATGTAAATATTTTGACTGTTCAAAGAAATCTGAATTTTGATCGCCCAAATTGTTTCCATCATATTTTTCTCTAATGTAACTATATAACTTATTTAAACTTAGAAATTCCATTATTTTTTGAATGAGAATGATTTTGTTGGGACCACAGCCAAGTGCAAATACCAGGCATCAATTGATATATAGAAAAACAACATGGGTATGGTAATGTTGCTCCTCCTACGAGGAGGGATTTTCCATAATTTGCGCGACTTTGTTTTTGTTACTAAGTGGGGTTGTCCTCCAGGCAGGTTACATTTGATGCAGAGGAAACATGCAGAAAAAACATGTTATTTGGTAGTTTTACCTAACGGCTTGAGTTTCACATGGGATGTTTCTATAGTTGTTGACAAACATTATAAAATTGACCACTGACATAATGGAACATCATCATACCTGCTGCTTCCTGTTTTGGTTTGATCCTTGGGGTTATAATGTGCACAATTATTTATCAGTTTTTGATTTACAATGCATGCATATACCTCTGTATTTGCTTTACACTCTTCTGACAACGCTAAAGAAACTGAAGCTTTAAACTTTACACAGTGGTTGTGTCCCACTACTAGAAAAATATATCGAAATTAAACACTAGTAATGATTTTTCTCGCAAATATGATTCAGTCAACCAATATGAGATTACATTTATTCGATGTTTGGTATTCATATTAAAAGCAAAATTAGCCCTAACATCATCATATATAGCGACGATTATATAAGAATGGTCCATAGATGATGGGCCAAAGTTTGTTCAGACAAGAATACACTCGTATCTAATAGCATGGAATATAACCTATATTGCACGAGTTTCTGGAACGCGGGAACGTTAGGAACTTGGGTACGAGTGTCCGGAATGGCTAGAGGTTTCCCCGAAATTTACAGAAAACGGCTAATCGGAGCGTTGAAATACAATATAATAAAAAAATTAAAATTAAAAAATATTTTAATTAATTAATTTATATAATAATCAAATTAATATTGAATCAAAAATTCAATATTAAAATCAATTTAATATATAAATAATAAATATGCAATCTCTCTTTTAGTGTCTTTCTCTAAGTCTCTCCCTTTTATATATATAGAATATTAAAATGTTAAATCCATTATGACACATGACGAGTCTTTGAAACAATCTGCTTTAAAAATACAAAGGAACAATTTTACATATGTTTTTCTAGTTATTCTTAAGAGAAAAGGTAAAGAAACTCTAATGTTTAAAAATCGATTGCCACATACAGTACGCACACACAATCTTTTGCCATATATATACATAAACAACAAAAGAAATACTCATCAGCATGACATCCCAGATATCGCCTTTACATCGAGGTGCCACACACTTCCTTAACCCATCAAGAGATTGCTCCAATTTCTCAAATTAAGGATATCTGTGTTAAGGATGTGTTTGGTCTTTCTTCCTATGAAGGTTTCAACTTAGGCTCATGTTTTGTGGGCAGTTCAACATATTTCTCTAAAGGCTTTGTATTCTCCAACCCTAGAGAATGCGAGAACTCCATAAAAACAGTCTTCAAACATTTCGGAACTTTCCCAAGCTCCCATTGCAGCTCCCGCTAAAAAGGGAACATTCCATGTAGTTTCAAAGCTCTCGGGAGCACGGGAACCATTGGAACGAGTTTCCCAACTCTTAGGAGCGATTCCCGTGTAACAGAGAAGATAACTTACATTCGGCAGAGTCTATGTTTAGATGAAAAAATAAATGCTTTTATTCATAAAATATGATAAAATTTAAATATTGGTGTTTCTGTTTCTATCAACATACTACACAGAGGTATAGTTTATGATACCATCCTTACTACAGATCCAAAATTCCTCAGAAATATAGTTTATGATATTTCTATACTATATAGTTTATGATACTATCTCTACTACAAATCCAAAATGTCTTAAGTCAACAGAGACTTTTTTATGCCTGTAATAGAAGAAGAAATACTAAAATTTGTATGCATGTAACAGAAGAAGAAATACCAAAATACTTATGTTGCATGAGTTGGAATGCGGGAATGTTCAGAACTTGGCTACCGGTTTCGAGAACAGCTAGAGATTTCCCCGAAATTTAGAGGAAACAAATAATTAATAATGGTAATATCTATATATATTATATAATATATATATAATATATATATATAAAAATTAATATTAATTCAAAATATTTAAATACTAAAATTAATTTAAATATATAAATAATAAATATATAATCTCTCTTATATATAAATATATTGCTAGTCTCTCTGTAAATTCACCATACTTTACCTTTCACGTAGGGTCCACCCAAAGTCACTTGGCTTCACATGGTAGAACACTGGAATAATCGGGCGCTTTTGTGTCCAACATCATGAGGAGTTCATTTAGACACCAACTCTGAGTCAGCATCCACCCAGAGAAAATGCCACATGAATGGAGGTGATCCAAATAAATGTATATATATATAATGAAGCTAGGACCGAATATTACTAAAAAAATCTCATAATATTATATAATTACATTAATAAATTTAAATAAAAGATTAAATGATAGTTATGAAAATGAAATGCCATGTGACGGATGTTTGATGTTCAAATCCTTTTCCTTTGCTTGTAGAAAGTTCATACATAGGTACCCAAAAGTTATAGTGGTTGCAGAAAAGACATACATAGGCACCTCAATAATTAATAGTAATAGTTTTGAAAAAGACCATGCAAAACTAATAAAAGAAAGAATAATCAAACATTTAATAAATCTATTCCTTACTCATTCTTAATAGATATTTATAATATTGTGTTAAAGTTTTAATAAATTTCCAAGTCTTTAATAAATATAATATTTTTATTTGTATTTTATTAAAACTTTAATAATATCGTGGCTTTTAATTTTTCTTTATGTTTATATTTTAAATATAGTACTATATAATATTAATATTATAAATGATAATTTTGTTATAAAACTTTTATAAAATTAAATGATGAAATAACGTAATATTATATATATATCTATTAATATATTATATATATATATTATTAAGTTTTTAGTCTTATAAATGTGTATTTAATAATATATTTTAAATATTAGAGTGAATTAAGTTATTTAAATTTATTTTGATGTGGTTAAAGGAAATAGTTGGGTAGCCAAACCTCTTCCACTTGGGTTTAGTTGTTAGACTCATATTAATAAGTGTGGTCAAAAAATTTAACAAGTTGAAAATCATGATAAATAATGTCTATAAGTTTAAATAGCTCAAAATTTTTTGAATATATATATATATATATTATAATATATATATATATATAATATATATATAAACAATTTTTTTAAATTATATTAACACAACTTGATAACACACCATCATTTTTTCGACATATATTAATAAATGATTTTGATTTTTCTCGACTCACTCTTTAATTGGAGCTCATAATGTGTTAATGGCATCATTATTACTGCACTTATGGGCATACTTGAAGAGTTAGTAATGAAAATAACTTTCGTTGCTATAATTTCATACTTGAAATAGAGTATAATTAAGTGCATGCATACAAATACAAGGCATAGAATATGTATGACTTTGCACTTCACATATTTTTTTTAGATTTTTCAGATTTAGGGAGTCTTTTTTAATAACATTATTTGAATTTATATATTAACATAACTATGCATATTTGAATTTTTGCATTGCTAAATCTTTAGTGTTCATTTGCAGTGTAGGATGGCTTAGTGAAAATGAGACTATATTAAACAAATGAATTGTAGATACATAATAGAAATAAAAGTAAACACTAGGAAGATAGATTCAATAGTTGGTAAAGGAATTAACGAATACAATTATATGGTGAAATTAAACATTATTCATTATCTATGTCAAAGATAAATCTTTGCTTGTATTTTATTTATTAAAAAAATAAAATCTTTTGATTTTGTATTAATTTAAGATTTTAATGTTTTTGAAGCTTTCAATCCTTAATAGTAAATGAATATTTATACAAATTGCAAGGTTTTATATCACTTTAAATCTAATGGGGAAAATAGCTAAATTTAGCCCAAAAAAAATCTTTGAATTTAATAATATTCATTCGCAAAATGTAAAACATTTTTGGGTTATGTGTTTATGTGTAAAGATGTAAATCCTTGCTAATTCAATGAATAGTTTATGTTTTAAATTTCTTCTTCCTTTGCGTTCATATATGTGGAAACTTCATTTCAAGTGTGAACAACAAGGAAATCATGCTCAACCATTTTCTCCTATCGCACTAAAACCTATCAAACATAATTTGTTAGATTCTTAATCAATTTTCTTCTAAATGATTATAATTTTTAAAATATTAAGAGATTCAATACTGTGAAGATTTAAATTTAAAAATCTAATCTAAAGAATTCATATTTTCTACTTAACGACCTCTTTTCACGCAATGCAAATTAGAAAATTCAGTTCAAACACTTTTTACCCAATGTAAGTTAGAAAATTCAATTCAAAAATTCGTTTGAAGTCAATCTAACTAAAATAGATTAAATTCCCCCTTTAAATAGTAATGATCTCCAATCATTTTAATTTAAAGAGTAAACTTATAACTAAAACTTTGGTGAGAATAATCAGTTTTTAGTATATTAATTTGTTTGAAGTAAAAAACATTATCGAACTTAAATAGATTGGATTCCCCCTCCAAATAGTAAGGATCTCTAACCCATTTTAATTTAAAGAATAAACTTTTAATTAAAACTTTAGTGAGAATAATCCATTTTTGGTATACTCATTTTTTTCCATTTTAACCATTCCACAAGTAGATGTACTTTACTTATTAATTAATAATATATTTTATAAGTGATAAAAAATATTAGCATAGTCTAAAGAACTCACAAATTAATATGGAAAATAATGGAAATTTTGGCAAGATTATGATAAAATCGAGGAGAAATTTTTGAAAATCTAGGTTACTAAATTTTGGGCACCCCATGGGTTTTTAATGGTGTTGAATCCATTTCCACCATCAAAAAATAATTCAAATGCTCTAGTATTTTGATTTTTTGAAATTTTATTTATGACATTCATGCAAAAAAAAATATCGTCTAAAAGAAATTTTGTTGTTAATAAAACAACAAACCTAAAACTTATTAATACAAATTGGTTTTATGCAATGATGAAAAAGATAATCATGTACTAATTTTAAATATTAAAAATAAAACAATTACATATACAAATTGATTGGATCCAATGATGAAATGATAATCATACTAATTTATTATTAAAAATGGAAAATAAACCAGGTACATGTACAAGTTGGTTTGACCCAATGATAATCCTACTAGTTTAATATTAAAAATAAAAAATAAATAAGTTGCATAAAGAAAGAAATGCAAAAGTTAAAAAATAAATAAAAAACATTTAAAAAAAATAAAATCTAAAAAACCCTTTCGATTAGAACATTTCTTATGAATATCCAAATGCAATATCCCTATCTTAAAAGGTGTGGGGCACCCCTGCTTGCTATCTTTGACATTGGAATTTCACAAACATTTATGCATTGTCATTTAATCCGGGCACCCAATGGTGGTCACGCTTGGATTTATGAGTATTCGCATTTAATCACTTTGACTTTGTGTGGCACCCAATGCTTGTCACGTTTGGATTTATTAGCATTATCATTTAATCACCTTTTGGATTTATTAGCATTATCATTTAATCACCTTGTGGCACCCCATGCTGGTCACGCTTGGATTTAGCTTTTGGGTTGGAGTTCCCAAGGTTCTTGCTTAATCATCTTGACTTTGTCCATGTCGATATTATAAGGTTTTTTTTTGTTGTTTTCACTGAACGCGTGATATTTTAATTTTGATGTAGAATTAATAATCATATTGATAGGTGTTTATCAACGAAATTATATTTAATATTATTATTTTTAATAAAATTTGAAAAAGTTTAATTAATAACTATATTAATATATTAGACTTTTATACTTATTTGTTTTATAATAAAACACCAACTACGTAATAAATCATTTTTTTTTTTTTAAATAAAACAATTATAATTAATTATTTTATTTATTTTTATTATAGGGTTGACATGTTATTTGAGAGACTGGTATTATTATAATTTTTATATTTAAATTAAAAATATATGTTTTTTAATAACAATATGATGGAATTAATCATTTTTTTTTTTTTTTTTTAAGGGAAATGTATTGATTATTTAGTTACTATGATTTTAACATATATAGTGAAACATTTTGGGGTATTTTTGAGGAGGTGTAGTCTAATTTATAGATGAAATGGTTTTTTTCACGACATTTTTTTCTGGTTGATTTTAACAAAAATGGGACAAACATTTTTAGAAACTTGAATTTAAGTTGTTTAATCTGTAGAATTTGAGTGCCCCAAGGGGTTTTTCAGGGTGCTAATCCATTAATGACTTCAACAATGCATTTTGAACAACAAAAATCATAGTCTTTCTTGAAATTATTTTGTCAGGTGAAAAAGTGTATTTCGTCTATAAGTTAGACTACACATAAGTATATTTCGTCTATAAGTTAGACTACACATTTTTAGGAGCCCCAGCGGGTTGACATTTTAGAGATTATTAGGGTGACACAATTCTTTCCCAGCTTTGTGGATGATGTTGATAACAAGGAGTTCATGGGGGGTGTTTCAGAAGTTGATCTAAAAGCAATCCTTTCTAGCTCTTTGAATGACAGGAGCCCGGGTTCGGATCGCTAGGTTGCATAATTTTGTACTTCTTTCTTCAAGTTTATCGGGCCTGACCTCCTCTAGGTTGTGAACAAGTCTCATTAGGATAGTCAGATCCTCCCCACATTTAACTTTGATTTCATTGCCCGCATTCCAAAGGTTGACAACCCTATCTCTTTTGAGCATTTTCAGCCCATGCCCCTTTGTAACTATGTTTATAAGGTCGTCTTAAAGGTTATTTCTCGAAGGATCAAGCCTTTTCTCTTGAAGGCCATATCTTAAGAATGATTTGGGTTTTTGGAAGGATGTCAAATTCATAAGGCAATTGTTGTGGCCCATGAGGGTTGACACAATATAAAATTGTTGAAACTGAAGCGTATTGTATTCAAGATCGATTTATCTAAAGCATATGATAGAGTCAATAGGTCCTTTATTTTACTACTTCTTATGTGGGTGAGCTTTGATATTCATTTCATAAATTGGATTATGGGTTGCTTAACTTCTCTCCTTTGTAATCATAATCAATGACTCGACCTCACAATTTTTTCAAACATAATGTGGTCTTCATCACGGATGCCCTTTATCCCTTTTATTATTTATTCTTGTTGTTGAGGGTCTTAGTATTATGATTAAGGATGTGGTTCGTTCAAAGGAATTTCAAGCTGCCATTATTGCTAAATTGTTGTCCATCACACACCTTCTCTTTGTTGATGGCATCCTTATTTTCTGCAATGGATCGAGTAGTGATATACCTAAATTGGATGAGATTTTGATATTATTCGATCATGCAACGGGGATGGTGATCAATGCCAGGAAGTCCTCCATTGTTGTTCATAATTTGGAGCAGGATATTGTTTATATTTTATCTCATTTTCACTTATGAAATCTTGGAGCTTGATTATGGGTTCAAGTATCTTGGATTCCACTCAAATCCAAACAATTATCTTAAAGTTGATTAACACTGGCTATTGGCTAAGTTGGAGAAAAGGCTCAATGTTTGGTGTTTTCAGCGGTTGTCTAAGGCACATATGTTCGTATTCTAATTAAATTGGTTTTAGAAGTAATTTTGATTTATTGGATGTCTCTAACTTGGATTCCCAAGGGCATTTTAGAGAAAATCTAGAGATTATGTTTCAAATTTCTATAGGCAAGCTTGACCATTTTGTCTTGCCTTAGATTAGGTGGAGCAAATTAGATATTCCAAAACTCCTTAAAAGATAAGTTCTCAAAAATATTTTTTAATTCTACAAAGCCCTTGTTGCAAAAAAATGCTCAGACACTTCTAACATTTACCCTTATAACAT
>APFE030489421.1:0-11146 GCA_000404065.3 Pinus taeda
TTGAGGAGTTGGTTGCTTGGAGCAAGCTTGAGGAGGCAGTTTGTGCCTGGAGGTATTTTTTTTTTCACTTGTAAAAATATGTTTTTTCTTATTAAATTTTATGTGCAAATCTAGAAATCATAAAGAGTGTTTTTTGTAAAAGAAATGAACATTGAATCAATGTTTTCTTTTTGGTTTTCATTTTCAGATTGTTTGCTTTCATTTCCAAGTCAAAAAATGGCACCTAGAGTGAAAGATGTTGCTTGGGCATATGTTGAAATGGTTGAAAGTCAAATGCATTGCAAAATTTTCCATAGGAAAATTAAGGAAGGTCTTGGGGGCATTAATAGGCTAAAACAACACTTGGTAGGGATTAGAGGCCAAATTACTCCATGTACCTCACTAGAAGTTGGGGAGAATAGGAAGGATTTGTTAGCCAACTTTGAGAAGTTTAAAGAAGATAAGGCTAGGCAAAAAGAGTTAGAGGCTGAAACTGGGAGGAAGAGAAATATACAAAAAATGCTGGCTACCAACCCCCATTTTGATTTTGAGGGTTCTACCTCTATCCCTTATACTGATGCATCCAACCCCTTCCAATATGTTCCTCCCTCTTTTGAGTCTATTCAAGAAAAGGGAAAGGGTAAAATGAAAAATGGTGATATGAATATCAAAAGTTATTTCACTCCCTCCTCTCCATCAGATGCACATGGTCTTCAACCTAGTAGAAGTCATTTGCAGCGCATTTTAGATGACCATTGGAAGAAAGAATAGAGGGAGACTACTTGTGATTACATAGCTAGATGGTGGTATACTGCTGATATCCCCTTCAATGCTTCCCGTTCACCATATTATGAGCCTATGTTTGATGCAATACATGCTGCTGGAAAAGGCTTCAAAGGCCCTACTATGCATGAGCTAAGGGGGTATCGTTTGCAAAAAGAAATTACCTCCATTAATGAGTATTTGAAAGATTTCAAGGACTCATGGGCAAGAACAGGATGTACCATCATGTCAGATGGATGGACTGATCAAAGAAACCGTACCATCATAAAATTTCTTATCTTTTGCCCACAGGGAACCATGTTTCTAAAATCAGTTGATGCATCTGATAAGGTAAAAGATGGACAATTGTTGTTTCAACTATTGGATGAGGTTGTTGAGGAGGTGGGGGTGGCTAATGTTGTTCAAGTCATCACAGATAATGCCTCTAACTATGTTCTTGCTGGTAAACTATTAGAGGAAAATCACAGAAGCATATTTTGGACCCCATGTGCTGCACATTGCATAGACCTCATGCTTGAGGATATTGGCAAATTAGATTGGGTCGAAAAAACTATAGATCATGCCAAAAGCATAACAAAATTTATCTACTATAATTCATGGATTTTGAGCCTGATGAGGAAACACACAGGGGGCAGGGATATTATTAGGCCTACCATCACTAGATTTGCTACTCATTTTTTGACATTCTATGCTTTCACAACATAGAAATTTTCAAAAGATTTTTTCTAGTGAAGAATGGAATCAAAGCCAATGATCTCACAAATTGGAAGGCAAAGAATTGAAAAATAAAGTTAATGAAGAAATATTTTGGCGAAAGGAAACAGAGATTGTGAAGCTTGCTGAGCCACTAGTTAAGGTGTTGCAGTTGGTGGATGTGGAAATATTGGCTATGGGCTTCATTTATGAGGCTATGGATCAAGCAAAGGAGCAAATAAAGAGGGCATACAAGGATAAAGTGGATAAGTATGGGCCCATTTGGGCAATCATTGATGAAAGATGGAACAATAAACTCTGTCACCCTACACATGCAGCTGGGTATTTTTTGAATCCATGGTATCATTATAAAGCTAAGGCGACCGGAGATTTGAAGGGGGAGGTTAGAGATGGATTGATTGACTACATTGATCGCATGATCCCATTGGAGTGTGATCAGCTGGAGATACACCGATAGGCCACAACCTTCAACAGTGCCTTAGGTACCTTTGGGAAGAACCTAGCAAAGATTGCAAGGGAAGTAGATGAGCCAAGTAAACAAAGATTTCAATTTTCAAATTCTTAATAATTATTTCGTTAAATAGTTTATAATTTTAAAGTTGGATATAATTTGTAATTTTGTTGAGCTAACTCATTACACTCCTATGTTTTTTGCAGAACAATGGTGAGAGGCTTTTGGTAGCCATTGTCCTGAATTGCAGAGGTTTGCAATTCGTATTTTGAGTCAAACTTGCAGTGCTATTGCGTGTGAGCGCAATTGGTCTGTCTTTGAGAGGATTCACAAAAAGAAGAGAAACTATTTAGATCAAAACGGTTAAATTATCTAGTCTATGTCCAATACAACCTTTGGCTCAGATGCAACCAATTGCTGAACAAAAGACCTGATTCAGATCCCATTGTGTTGGACGACATTGATCCAACATCAGATTGGGTAGTGGAGAGTCATCCAACAGAGTTTGATTATGATGAGGATCTTGATTTGGATTTTCAAGTGGAAGTAGCACTCGAACATAATGTTCAATTGAATGCAGATCCTGATCCACTTGTACCAGCCTCAGGGCCATCCCCAAGTCCTCCAGTTGTAGGCGCTTCTTCTGTGGAGCCACGACAAAAGCGCATATCTCGTCTATCTCAGCTTACAGCGGCTGCACAGTCTACTAGTGCTACCACTTCTATAGTTGCAGGTGGAGATGGTGATGAGGAGGAGCCATGGGGCCCCCTGTTTGACTCTGATGATGATCCAGAGATTGATACACATGATCTCGTCTCCTCCGGCAGTAGCTAGTAGTACTGGTCACAATTTACTTTTGTTGTAGAGGCCATTTCTAGCCTCCTTGGTTATGTGTTTTTGTTTTGACCTCTATATCATGATCATGTATGTACTGGATAGTGCACTGGGTGCCATTTTGATATAATGGATACATTCATGAGCCTACTTTGATCATATGTTGTCTTCTATCTATATTCTAAAGATGTGCGTTTGGAAACATGAATGAAAATCTTTACACTTATGTTTTTTTATAAAAATAAATAAATATTTAATGTATTTTTTACAACGACCAAGTCATTGAAATCGAGCCGGCTGAGTCGATACTGAGTCAGAGTTGGAGTCGGAGTCGACCCTCGCCCGGGTCGGTGTCAGAGTCGGAGTTTTAAAACATTGCCAGACATATATTATCGAGACGGATGGTAAGATTTGTAATCAAGTTGTTCCTATTTTGATTGACCTTAGATCGAATTATAGTTATGTTAACCCTAACCTGGTGGATAAGTGTAGTTTGAATAAAGAAGTTCATGCAGAGTCTTGCTCAGTGTAGTTGGATGCAGGTACTAAGAAGAGAGTTCATCATTGGGTAAGAGCTTGTGCATTTGAGTTGAATGGTATGCCTACATCGATGCATCTCAATGTATTTCCATTGGGATTATATAGTAATCTTTTGGGTATGGATTGGTTGTACCTTCATAGGACCAAAGTAGATTGTTATGACAAGGCTATTCGGTGCTTGGATGAAAATGGAGAACACAAAATATTGCAGGGTAAGAAGAAGGCTACATTAATGAGAATGGTTACAACTATGCAGGAAAAGTGCAGTCACGGGAAAGGGTGTGTGTTATTTGAAATGCATATTTCTAGTGGTCAATGTAAGTATATTGAGGATGTGAACGTATTGAACAGGTTCTTGGTTTTACAAAAGTTTCAAGATGTATTTCCCACAAAGATTTCATATTTTCCACCTCACAGGAAGTGGAATTTTCTATTGAGTTGGTACCAAGGGCAAGATCAACATCTAAGGCACCTTACATGATGAGCACTCTAGAGCTAGTAGAATTGAAGTTCGATTTGAAGGAAATTCTTAACAAGGGATACATTAGGCCAAGTGTATCTCCTTAGGGTGCACCAATATTGTTTATGGAGAAGAAGGATGGCACCTTCAGGTTGTGTATTGATTACAGTCAATTGAACAAAGTGATGATTAAGAACATGTATTTGTTGCTGAGGATTGATGACTTGTTTGATCGATTGAAGGGAGAAACAATGTTCTCGAAGATTGATCTAAGATTAGGATACCATCATGTACAAATCAAAGAAGAGGACATCTATAAGACTTATTTCTCAATCAGGTATGGATATTATGAGTTTTTTGTAGTTCCTTTTTGGTTGACTAATGCTCCAGCCAATTTTATGTGCCTGATGAAAAATATATTGCATCCTTATCAGGACAAGTTTGTTATTGTACTCATTGATGATATATTGATATATTCTAAGAATGAGGAAGAACATGTCGAACACTTGGCAACAATGTTGAGATTACTCAGCGAACATCAGTTGTATGCTATGCTCAGTAAATGTAGTTTCTTTAAGATAAAGGTATGTTACTTAGGACATGTGGTTTCCAAGGAAGGCATAGCAGTGGATCTAGAAAAGATAAGGGATATCATGGAATGCACATATCCTGGTAATATGGATGAGATAAGGTCATCTATGGGGTTAGCAAGTTACTACAAGAGGTTCATTAGGAACTTCTCACGAATTGCATATCTTATCACATTATTACAATGAAAAGGGAAGAAATTTAAATGTACAGAGGAATGTGCAGCAAGTTTTGAGAAGTTGAAACAGTTGCTGACAAATGCTCTAGTTCTAAAGATTGTAGATCCATATAAAGAGTTCGTATTGTGTACAAATGCTTATAAAAGAGGACTTGGTGGAGTTTTGATGCAAGAGGGATAGGTGGTATGTTACGAATCAAGGGAACTAAATGAGCACGAGCATAACTATGTGACACATGATCTTGAGTTAGCAACGACCATCCATGCTTGAAAGATGTAGAGACACCATCTTCTTGGAAGGCGATTCATCTTGATGAGTGATCATGGTGGATTGAGATATTTATTTGACTAACCAAATTTGAATGCCAAGCAAGCTAGGTGGTGGGCCGCGATCGATGAGTTTGACTTTGAGATCAGATACATTAAAGGAAGGGAAAATAGGGTTTCATATGCTCTTAGCAGAAGACTGCAGTTGAATCATATAACAATTATGATTTATTGTGGGACAAATTTATAGGATCAGATCTTTTAGGCAAGACAATAGGATGACATGTATAGGGAGCTCAGGTACAGGCTACAACAGTAAGATACAAGTGATCAGGATGTGGACTATCATCTTACAATAGATGGTTTGATCAGGTTTAGGAATAAGATCTATGTGTTGGACAACAGTGAGATAAAGAAGCTTATCTTGAGGGAATTTCATGTTAAGTTGTATTCATCTCATCTAGGATATCAAAAGACATTGACAACGATGAAGAAGTTCTACTACTGGTCGAATATGAAGAAGGAAGTGGCATAGTTTGTGGCTAGATGTTTGGATTGTCAACAAATAAAAGCAGAGTGTAAGCAACCAAGTGGTTTACTACAACCGATTCCAATTCCAGAGTGGAAACGAGATTTCATTTTTATGGATTTCATCATAGTTTTCCTGAGGACACCTAGACATCATGATTCCATAAAGATTGTAGTGGACATGTTGAAAAAGGTAGCACACTTTATTATGGTGAATTCTGCGTATTCAACTAGTGATGTAGAACATGTCTTCATTAAAGATATAGTGATATTGCATGGTGTTATGAAGAAGATTGTATCGGGAAAAGATACCAAGTTCACTTCCTGGTTCTAGAAAGAGTTATTTGCAGGGTTGGGTATAGAGTTGGCCTTCAACACAACTTATCATCCACATACAATTGGATAGGCAGAGAGGGTTAAAAAGATAATGGAGGATATTTTGAGAATGTATGTTATGCATCAACAATGAAAGTGGGAAGAGTATCTTCCACTGGTTGAGTTTGCTTACAACAATGGGTATTAGGAGTCATTGAGGATGAGTCCATTTCAGGCACTATATGAGTGGAGTTGTAATACTCTTATTAGTTGGAGTGATATAGTGAATAGGGTATTGATAGGGTTGTACATGTTGGCAGACATGGAACAAAAAATGCAGGTTATCAAGAAGAATATGAAGGTAACATAGGATAGACAGAAGAGTTGTGCAGATCAACACGGGGTGTTCAAGAAATTTTAGGTTGGGGAACATGTGTAGTTGCGCATCAAGCCCAAGAAGAGATCCTTGAGGACTGGGTCATGTGCGAAGCTAACAACTCAGTATTGTGGGCCTTTCGAGATCCTTGAGAGGATTGGACCAATGGATTACAGACTTGCACTATCTCTAGCAATGAAAGTCCATGATGTTTTCCATGTTTCACTGCTTAAAATATATGTAAAGGACGTTGATCATGTTATTTATTGGTCTATATTGTAGTTGGAGCCAAAACGATAATTCTAGGTGAAATCTTAGTGCATTTTGCAGAGAAAGATGCTCTTGCTCTGGAACTGAGAAATCGAGTAGGTTAAAGTGCAGTGGAAGAACTTTGGGCCCAATGAAGCCACATGGGATATGGTCAATCATATGTGAACTATGTATCCTTTATTATTTGTAGGTGAAGGAAAATGGGCTTTGGAATATGTACATATTTATGTATGTTTGTCATTGTAAATACTGTAATGAGCTATGTTATAAAGCTCCAATAAGCGGTATGGGTGTCATGTTGTTATGTTTTTTCATGTTGGTGTTTCTTTTCAGTAGGTTGTTCATTGTAAATATTACATCGAGCTAAGTTATAAAGCTCCATGGGTAGTATGTTGTAATATCCCTAACCTGGAGTATTCCTTAAACCGCAGCAAAATCTCAACCAAAAAAACGTACGAGTGGTATAGTAGTCGAGAAAATCACAGAGATATAATAACAGTAGTGCAACAACAATAATGGATATGAAATATAAACATATATTCAAGAAATGCAGCGAGAAATGCTAAGCCATTTTATTATACTGAGTAGAAAAATGAGTATAGGAGGTGATCAGGAAGATGGCACCTCAACTTGCACAAGGCAAGTGAAGAAATACACTCAGAATAGCAAAGGAATGGCTTTTCTTTGAATTGCATCCAAGCTGCTGGAAAACTGCCACGCTGCTGCTGCTACTGAAAATCAAATGGGTGTTTGGGGCTGTTCCCCTCCTCAGAAAAGGTTGAAACTCTGGAATTGGACTCTGCTCAAGAAACCCAGAAAAAACCTAGAAATATTTTTTGGAATGGCCGACCCCCGAAAATCACCCCTTGGGGTTCTGCACAGTCTCTCAAGGCTCTGCGCCACCACTGAATGAAACCCTCCAGAAATCTGCCTGAAACCTCTACCAAAACCCTCCAATATGTAAGGGTTGATCCCCTGCTCAATCTCCCAGCAAATCCTACTGTAAACCCTCAAGCTAGAAATCTTGCCAGAAAGAACTGCATCATCCCTTTCAGTGTTGCGCAATCCTCCAAGATGCTCAATCCTCCTGCCAGAAATGCTGATGAAACTAATTCCAAAATACCAATGGAAATACCTTGCCCGAGTAGGCACTCGAAGTCCCCGGGGCTAAGGGTGAGATCTCTGAACGGAGACACCCAATGCACTAAACAATGCTGCAGACTAGCTAAACAACCAGCGTGCTCTAAGTCGAAGTGACTAGCTCAAATGCACATAACTGAATGATCAAAATGAGGGAGCTTCTCTCTCCTTTATAGCCTCTGCCTCTCTCAATCCCAAGGGTCACCTCCTCCAACGTAATTTCTCTCTTGCCACGTGTTTCTTCCCTTCTGCACAGTCCCTCCAAGTGTCTGCGTGGGCTCCATCTCTACGTCCCCCTTTGGCCCCCCCTTGGCTCCCCTTTAAGTCACAACGTTGTGCTACTAGGAAGTGAATTTTATTCTAAAAGTGAGTTATGTCCCCTTTTATCACTTTTTTATTTATAAATAACTATAGAAGGCAAAAATTGAGCAAAATCGAATATTCCAATTAACCATGGCTAATTAGGAATATTACAGTTTCCCCTGGCAAAATGTTGCTTGTCCTCAAGCAACTGAAGTGATATATGCTGCAAGATTTTCTCACTCTTCCAAGTGGCATCCTCATCCGGCAAATTCTTCCACCTCACCAAGAATTCCCGGACCATCCTGCTCCGTAGCTGCCTCTCCCTGGTATCAATAATAGCCTCCGGGTGCAACACCAAATGCCCCTCATCATCCATGGGTGGTAGCTCATCTGTCACTGTCACCTGTTGCCCCAATGCCTTCTTTAGGCATGATACATGAAAAATGTTATGAATCTTGCTGCCTTGGGGAAGCTCCAACTCATATGCAACCTGTCCAATCTTGCGTATCACCCTGTATGGCCCATAAAAGCGGGGCTTGAACTTCTCAGCCCCCTTCTGCTTCAGTCATGATTGTCGGTATGGCTGTAATCGTAGGTAGACCATGTCCCCTACCTCAAACTGTCTATCCACCTGACCCCTGTCGGCATACAACTTCTATTGGTTCTGTGCTGTAGCCATGTTATCCTTGAGAGCTCGGAGGATATCCTGGCTCTCTTGGATCCAAATCTTGGCTCAGGAGCCTTGCTATCACCAAACATCACATCAGCAAAAAATAAAGGATGATACCCATATAAGGCATAGAATGGTGACATACCAATGGACACGTGATGTGTAGTATTGTAGTAGTACTCCCCCAGATGCAGCCACTTTAGCCATGCTCGTTGCTGCCCATTGACATAGTTACGCAAGTATCCCTCCAACCACTTGTTAACTATCTCTGTATGCCCGTCCGTCTGTGGGTGATAACTGGTACCTGGTGTCAACTCTGTCCCCACCAACCGGAAAAGCTCCTGCTAAAACCCACCCATGAAACAGCTGTCCCTGTCACTGACGATGGTCTTAGGAAGACCATGTAGCCTGAAGATCTCTCTGAAGAACAACTCGGCCACCTGTGCTGCTGTATAGTGCATGGATATGGAAAAAAATGTGCGTAATTTGTCAGTCGATCAACGACGACAAAGATAAAACCCTTGTCCTGTACCATGGGCAACCCTGTGATGAATTCCATCGAAATACTCTCCCATTTCCCCTCCAGAATGGGAAGAGGTAGCAATAATCCCGCGGGATGGCTCATCTCTCCCTTGTTCCTCTGGCAAACATCGCACTCTCGGATATGCTGGAGTACGTCCTCCTTGAGGCCCTTCCATGAGAACCTCTCTCTAATGGCCCTGTAGGTTTTGGTAAACCCCTGATGGCTTGATAAAGGTGAATCATGTGATGCCTGTAGTATCTTCTTATTAAGCTAAGACCCCTCAGTCAAGAAGATCCGGTCCCTGTAATAGATGATCTCATCGACCACCTTGTACCTATCATCTACCACCTGCCCATCCAGAACCTCACATGCAAACTTGTCCTTGGAGTACTCTATTAAGAGTCGAGCCCTCTAGTCTGTGTCCAAGCTCATAAGAGACAATGTGGCTGGTCTGCGTGAAAGAGCATCTGCTACCACGTTGTTCTTACCCTTGACATACTCAATGTCAAAGTCATATGCTTGGATCTTGTTGATCCACTTCTGTTGCCTCTCCTATAGCTACTTCTGCTCCAAAAATAATCTAAGGCTGTTGTGATCAGTCCTCACCCTAAACTTGTTACCCACTAAATACTGCAGGAACTTGGCCAATTCATGCATGATGGCCAACATCTCCTTGTCGTATATAGAATACAACCTCTCGTGTGGAAGGAGCTTTTGACTCTCATAGGCTATAAGGTGACCTCTCTACATCAATACTGTGCCGATCCCCTCTCTCGACGCATCACACTCCAAAACAAATGGGTGCATAAAACTTGGCAATGCAAGCACTAGGCAGCTACACATAACCTCCTTGAGCCTGTCAAAGGCTCGCTGTGCTATATCCGACCAACTGAAATCCCCCTTCCTCGTCAAATCTATTAGGGGTACAACAAGATGTGAGAAACTCTTAACGAACTTTTGGTAGTAAGTACAAATGCCAATGAACCCCCGGAGTTCTGTCACATTTCTCGGCTCTGGCCGCTCTCTAATGGCCCTGATCTTCTCCTCGTGGACTCTCACTCCGTCCACCCCTATGATGTGCCCCAAATACAACATCTTCATCAACCCAAACTTGTACTTGGAGAGTTTGGCATAGAGCTACTGCTGCTGCAAGATACGCAACACTGTCTCAATGTGCTGGAGATGCTCCTCCCAAGTCCTACTGTAAATGAGAATGTCATCAAAGAATACCAACACAAACTTCCTCAGGTGACTGCGGAAGATGTTATTCATGCAGGACTGAAATGTGGTGGGGGCATTAGTTAGCCCAAAGGGCATCACCAAGAACTCAAAGTGCCCATAGTGACACCTGAAGGCGGTCTTGGGAGTGTCCTTCTCCCTCACGCGAATTTGATGGTACCCAGATCTCAAATCAATCTTTGAGAAGAACCGTGCTTCTCTCAACTCATCCATCAACTCGTCGATCCTGGGTATGGGGTACCTGTTCTTCAGTGTCTTTTTGTTTAGGGCCATGCAATCAATGCACATCCTTAATGTGCCGTCCTTCTTCTTCACCAACACCACGGAAGAAGCAAAAGGACTCGTGCTCGGCCGAATGTGCTCAAGAGCCAACAACTCCTGAATGGCCTGCTCAATCTCATCTCGATAGGCCTTGGGATGCCTATAGGGGGTAGTAATCACTACCTGAATACCCTGCTCAAGCTCAGTGGTGTGCTCAAACCCCCGGTCCGGTGGCTGTCCTGGTAGAATCTCCCCAAACACTATGGCATACTAGTCAAGGATGGACTGTATCTCCAGATGTACCGTCCGCCCTGTAGTCCCTTGTTGGCATTATGGCACAGGTTTGAAGCTATGGCACAGGTGTTGTCCTTGATGGCAACCTTCTTTGGTAACAGATCTCAGTTCAGGCACTCAGAAAGTAGAAAAAGACATATACGCAGGTTCATCTAGACGAAGGCGCGTATACACGCAGGTTATACTTTACAAAAGCACGTATATGTTGGTGATCATTCTTTTGGTCCATGGCAGTTAGATCTTGGAACTTGAACCTATGTTTTGGACCATGGCGTCTCGTCAATTGTGTCGATCCCTAGTTTTGGGTTCATGGTATTGAAATGTTATGGTTTTGGACCATGGTATTGGGGAAGGCCTAGGACTATAAAAGAGGAAGGAGATCTTGTGGAAAATCACCATCTGAATTATAATTGAAGATCTAAGAAAGTGCTAG
>APFE030489430.1:3269-29271 GCA_000404065.3 Pinus taeda
CAAACCGTTCATCGGATTGACTTCATTCCACCACCAAAAGTTGTGGCTTTCAGAGGAGGTTCAGATGAACCTACAGCGCAGTTCCAAAGAGGAGATCTTCTAGGCCTCGCAAGTCAATCTTTACTTCTACAATTGCAGCTTCAGTTTCAGCAGTTTCCGGCTTCAAACGTGTGAGAGAGAGAGACCCATTTCAGTGCAGTAGAGAAGAGACTCATATCTGCGCAATAGAGAGAGAGATGTGATGAGATGAGTGAGTCCAAATGAGGAAAAGTCCTCTTATATTTATACACAACGTTGGTGGGTGAATAGATGCGATTGTTGGGCTTCTGAGCCTACATGAGCTGTAGGTCGGCTTGATAATAATTCCATAATCAAAATAAATTCATATCTCCATGAATACTTATCGGAATCGGATGATCTTTATATCAATCCTACACCTCTCGACGAGAGGAATCTAATAAAAATATTATCAGCCATGAATAAGATGACCCACATGAAGTTTTGCCCTGGTTGCCAATTTTAACAACTATGGTATTGGCCATCTTTGCGCGTAGCAGCTGTTCTGCTGCTGATGTACCTGCTATGCCGTAGATGGATACGGTTCCTTCCTGTGGGGGCTGCACTTGTAGTTGCTGCAGTTGCGCCCTTAGGGCTCCCAACACAATTTGCTGCTCCGACATGGCTTCATGGAGCGCTTCCTTGGTGACCTCGCAAACCATGTTGCCGATGTCGTAGAGGTCGCCTTCTATTAGTGTGATCAGTTCGATGGCCAATTTGGATGCCTTGACCTTTTTTCGTGGACCCGATCTCTCCGTGAAGCGCGACCTTTTCAGCTGAGTAGACGTTGTGCCTAGGTTCGCGCTTTCTTCTGTGTCCTCTGCTCCCTGTCCTGTAGACAAGTTCTGGCCCTCCTCGTCCTGCGTTGTGGTGGCCCCTGTTACCTGCGTTTCTGCTGCTTCTACGGCGGCCTTTGCCTGCTCCGCGACTGCCCTTGCTACCTCGTGGACAACCCTTACCTCCGCAACCGCTTGTTCATTTCGCCTTTGCTGGGCCAACTTCGGGATACGCAACTTGGTTGCATCCTTCTGCTTTTGTGCTGTTGTTCTATCCATCTCCGCTAGATTTGGGGTGCGCCACTCGGGGGGCCATGATTCTAGCACTGAAAAGATGGCATCATCGATAGCGATGAAGGGGAGCTTGGTTAATTGCTGCGCAGGGTCCTTACGCGCCTTTGTGTACACATTATGCATGTCCGCCTTGAAGTCTGCAAAGCTCCGTAGACTGTTGTACACTGTGGGGGACAGGGGCGACCGTTTGTTGATCCACATCTGGATGCTCGCGTCCATAAGCACCCAGAAGAACTTGGTCTCGCGAATCCGCTTGGTGTCCTTGGTGGCCTAGAGTGACGCATACTTTGCGGCCTCTGGTAAGTCCTGTTCAATACTAGGGAATTGATTGTCCTCGGGCAATTCCCCTGTTACTAGTAAAATAAACAAGAGCAACCACGCATAGTGGAAGGTCTTGCTCTGCTCCGGGGCTTCCCTGCAGTTGGTTAGCAACTCCTTGCAGAGGAACTCGGCCCAGTTGAATTGGACCCCCTCCGCGCATTGTTCTGCCAGCGCAACTACCGACGCTGGTACCTCATCTTCGCGGCATTTTCTCATTACCTTCCCGGCCAGGAGCTGGGTGGCTACGCTGCTGATTGCGTAACCCCTTTTTCTCTTCTCCAGTTTGTATTTTTTCTTCATGGCATCTGCGAGTGCCAAATCTCCGCTTTTGCCTGCTATCGCCACGGGGTCCTTTCCCTTACCGGGGAGCCGGGAAATCCTATGGACGAGATCCGCTGTGATGGGAATAGGCTCTTCCAACCATAAGTACCCATCCTGCACTAGGCAAAGAAGTTGCCTGATGACGAAAATAGTGATAGGTGCACGGTGAAAATGTGGAATCCACAGCAGATGAAGTAATCCGTCCTTCTCCACACCGTGCAACCATTTCCGCGGCTCTAGTGTTGTGACTGACCCCTCTGTACTTTGCTTCATGAGGCTCTCCGTCTCTAAGTGTGGGAACTTCTTGCTGTCGCAAGGTCCAAATCCTCAAACTTCATTGTGGGTCGGGACCCAGGGGTGAGCCCTCAAACACAATTCCATTGGGGAGGAGTGGGGTTCGGAGTGCGCTTTTAGTGGCATCTAAGTACTTGGGTATCTTGGCTTTCCCTTTTCGTGGAGGAACGCACTCGGGCAATCTCACTGCAGCGTGCATCGGCTGGATGTCCTCTTCTATGTCTTCTGCTGCCTCTATCTCATCGACGAGAGCCTGTAGGTCCTCCTCCTCTTCATCTGTCTCGATGGTGACAACCTTGCCCTTTTCTTCCATTGAAAGTTTACCGAACCTTGGATTCCTTGGGGACATGCGAACTGGTCCTGCTGCCTGCTTATCTTTCTTGGGCATCGACGTCCGAGGCGATTTTGGGATTTCCGGTGCGACCCTAGTGTCTCCGGGAACATCATGCACCGTGGGGTTCTGTGCAGCCTCGTCGGTGGTTCCTTCTACAGAATCCAAACCTCTCCTGGTAGCTGTCATCTTGCTTGAGCTATCTGTGTTTGTTCACGAACTTCGGGGCTCAAATCTTGCTCGGCACTCAACACTCTGTGCTCTAATGAACTGCTCAAATCTCAAATGAACAAGTGTTGTCTCGTGGTTAGCTCTTGGAGTTTTATAGCGCCTTTTGAATTCAAATGCGACCGTTCCCCCCAATTCTGGGCCATCAATGATTTCTTGGCGGCAGATTGCTGCAAATCTAGCCCTTAATTCGTGTCTTAAATGCCCGCTGTCCGCTTCCTCTTGTCTTAAATTGGACATCTCGTCATGAACAGTGACACCAATGGTTACTTCCCAGCCTACCTGCGCGGTAGCGCAGCCCCCCGTGCGTGGGCGCGAACCTTGTGTCTTGTTGATTTTGTGCGCACCTCCCTCATCGCGCAGCCCCCAAACACTCTTTTAGAGTCCTGCGCTCTCTTTCAACTGTTTGGAGCACTAAGACTGTGCTCCCTACGGTTAGTCAGGTGGTCACACTACCTGAGTGGGACTTCAATTTGCCTTCCAGCATAGTCTGCAGAAAATCCTCAATTGTTTGCGCAATTGCCGGCGCCGCGCATTCTATTGTATGCATTGCGCTTCCCTGGTTGCTGCGTTTGGTGAGGTGTAGTCATAGCGATGGCAACAAAGTCATAAACTCTCGGCGACAATCTTCTAATGTAGTGGTATGGTCATCCGTATCTTGCTTTGTCATCTTTGTTTTATCGACGAGACATGCTTGCGTGATCTTGTTTTCTAGCCTTTTGATTTCAATGTCCATTCGAATTCTTTTCTTCCTCAATCGTACCCCGTCCTGTTTGAGTTCGCGAAGTCTAAGGTTCCCTTGTCGGATGGCTTCCTGAATCCTTAGATGTTCGTCCTCGCGCAGATGCGTGATTTCTTCTTCCTGGCCATTGCGCATTGTCACAGTTGTGGGAGCTATTACGTGCAGACTCCTTTTTGTATTCTCTTCAGAATTTACCATTTTTACTCTGTTCCGCATCTTTGGAATCGTCTCTGCGTTCAGGGTTTTGCACATGGTCCTATAGGCCCATTGAATCGCAGGTACGCGCAGGTCCCAATCAGTTCGTCTTGCCTGGTGAACCTTGTTTAGTTGCCCGCACACCCTAGCGAATGCCTTGTCGTGGAGAATTGGTAGCGCGTGTTGCCTTCCTTGTTGCTGTGGTTTGTTCCTATTCTCTAGTTTGGGGGTGGTGTGTGCTTCTGCGCACTGTACAACAATGGTCTGTATCCATCGGGAAAGGTGGATGCGCAAGTTGTTCCGCCCCTGTTGATTGGCTTTCGTTCGGAGCTGGGGTTTTCCAAAATGTAGGCGCATCATCCTTCTGCATCTACGCCAGTCCTCAAAATTTCATTGATGCATATCCCACCATCGTGCGGGTGTTGCGCGTAGTGGCTACTTTAGTGCATCGAACCGCTTCTGTACTGGTACTGTGCTTTCAAATTGCTCAGAAATTCATCCACCGCTGTTAATCCATCATATGTCGGCAGCTCCCTTGCAATGATCTAATCATCATGTTGCAATTAAGCGTTGTTACTTTGTGCAGCCGATTCTGCCATCGCTGTATCTCTTCGTTTGAATCCAAAGTGCAGGAGATTTCGCGCTCCCATGAACTCTGTCCATCTGCAGTCGGATTCACCCAATTTTCTTCCCGCACAGTTATCTTGTAAATATAATCGAGATCGTCATCATTATCATTGTCGCGCACCGGTTTAGTGTATCATGCTCCTTCGGCTAGATCTAGCGGTCCTACCATGCGTAGTGGCTTTTTCTCAAAGATCATTTTGCGCTTTTTCAGATTTATGACTTCGTTCATCTCGGTGGCCCAATTATTCGTAGTAGCGCGGGATAGGGATTACTGTCATCGACAATCTCTATCACTTCAAAATCCGCCTACGCGCTCGCACCTTCAATATCGACTGTTACCTCTTGCAATCTTCCCATGGGAATAATCTTCTGTTGGTTCGCCATTCGTAACTGAATAGGGGACCATTGTAATGCGGGTCTGCCTATGCATTCCCATGTTTGCTTTGGTAGTACATTCGCATCTGAACCCAGATCCAGGATTACCTGATCCATTTTGTATTCACCTATTTGCGCAGTCAACCTCATTTCCCTTCTTGTGCATAATGCATGCTTTCGAAGTTTCCGGACCACGCGCGGTTCTCTTGACCCTGCACACCTAGTGATAAGTTCTTGTAGTCCTTTGACTGCCTTGCTGTCGCGTAGCAGTTTTATGCATGTCTCCAGAAAGGTAGTGAGCATTGAAGGATCCATCCTTGGTTCTAGTTGATCCTTACTACTTGAAGTGGAGGCCTCCGTGAAGCTCTTCTTAGCTTCCACGAATGTCTCTTTCGCACGTTCTAAATCAAACTTGGGTTCCTTTGTAGGAGCCTTGCGAACCCACGCGCTTTCTTTTGGCTGCTTTCCTTCATCATCTCCCGTGGTCATACCGCTCCTACGCATCATGTTTATATTTGGGTCTTCTTCGCACGGCTCAGACCTCATCATTTGTAAATTCTGGGTCGGAGGGGGCTGGAGTACCCCCTTTTCGCGCATCCTTGCTATCAGCGAAAGGCAGTGTTCTACCTCATGATCAAATTAAGTACAGTACCTACATGATATTCTTGTTGGGTTTGTATAATCGCGGGCATAGTGCACTGGCCCTCCGCAATTGTAACAAATTACTTGTCCGTGACCCCTTCTTGGTCCCATTCCGCCTCGACCCTGACCGCGCCCCTGAAATCCAGTGCACACCATTCCTGCATTTGGGTCGAGGGCTCGTGCTTCGGTCTGCGCTCTGTAGGCAGGTGTCCGATCCATCATTTAGTTCGTAGCTTCAGTAGGTGTGTTCATCATGGCCTACCGATCTGCAAAAATTACAAAACAATTGTTGGGACGTCTGCGTATACTTCTGCAGCAAATGACAATTGTCCGTAGTGTGTTTCCCTCCTATTTGGCAGATTGCGCACCATAGGGCAGATGGTGCGTTCGGCCCTGGTTGTGCCTCTAGTCTTAACGGCAACAGTCCTCCTCCTGCTAAGTAGTTCGTGAACACTGGACAGTGGTCCTTGTCGTGCCCTTGGCCTTTGCATTTTATGCACCATGCTTCCTCGCGCACCTCCGATTGAGGTGTCCTGTCTTGTTTCAAACTTTGCATTTCCAGACATAGATTCTACAGTTGCGCATGGATTTGTTGGACTCCCAACCTAGGGTCTTGTATAGGGATCTCATGTAATCTCATAGCCATCTCCAACGCTTTGGCCTGGGTGGAAAGTTTTTGCTATGACAGCGCTGTCCTTAAGTGTGGTGTAAGTGAAGCCACAAACCATGCGCGATGCTGTGCATCTGTTAACGTCATATTGGCTTCGTGGATCGTACTCTTCAGCCTTTGGTCTAGATCCCAGGGGGTCTCGCCTGGGAGCATCGCGATCTCCTTAAACCCGTTGGTTGATTGCGTTTCTGATTTTGGCCTGCTAAATTCCCTGTTCAGCGCGGCCTGGATTTTTGTGATCTCTGCATTCGGGTGGTCATTAGAATGCTTGATATACCACGTTAATGCGCGATCCTGCATTGCCCTCACCAGTGTAGCCTTTTTAATATTATCATCCACGACGCCCTGTGCTTCCCACACTGCTCTTACCATGAACCAGAATTGCTTCGGATCTTCATTTCCCAATCCCCTGAATACTGGTAGTTTGATCGCACTCTTCATGCTGAACTGTGGTGGTGGCAGAAGTGGGGTGGGTGGAGATGGAGGTGAGGAGGGTGAGACAGGTGGTGGTGGTAAACGCGGGATACGCTGCCTTATTAGACTGACCGCGCTTCTCGGGGAAACTTTTGCGAGCTCTTCCTCACTTTCCCGTGAAGGTGAAATTAAGGGACTGTTTTCCAACTCTTCACTACTTCCGCTTCAGTAGATCTTCCCACTTCGCGTAGTTCCAAACATTAATTTATTCGCATAACCCGCTTTTCACATAATAGCATCTTAATCTAAGTGTTCAAAGATTTAATATACTTACCTCATGGTCCTTTGAGAAAACATCGTTCCGCCTCACTGTAGTTGACGGTCGTGTTGACCACGACCTCAGTGATAAATCCTCCTGTTATTCGGTTGAGCCAATGGTCTACAGCTCGCGCTATCTTATCTCCTGATGCTTCTAGTTTGCGCACTAATTCCGGAGTCCACACTATTGGTTCATCGAGCCTACACCTTCCCTGGCTGTCTACTAACTTCGCGATCCACTCATACAACTAAGAAGGAAAGGATGCAAAGAAAATTTCGTGGATTTCCGTATACAACTAGCGCTCCAACCACTGTTCCTCAGGTACTCGCGGATTTCTGTTTTCCTGCGCCGCGAACTCGTGAATCTTCTTGTCCAACCACTCTTCAATTTCTTTCTTCGTTGGATTCCGGTGGCACGACATCAAACATCCTTTATGTAGATCCCAGTCACGACAACAGAACCATTTGTTGGTTTGTATGGGCCTGACCCAGGTTCAGAGGTGATTTAGCCAAGCAAATCCCGGTACTACTGGCCCTTTCGGCAACAGTTTGCGGAGCGCGGACTGAGGTCTCACCTGAAGTAGTATGGGAGGGTGCTAGAACTAGGTTTCAACACCCTGGGGATGTCTGATGGGCTTCTGGAGGTTCGCGGTTTGACCCGTCGTTACGCGCACTTACTATCCCTTCGTGACTTGCGGTGCTGCTTCCGTGTAGCCCTATTCGGAGTGCAACCCGTATAATACCCAAGTCTCTTGCTATTTAATCTATTATTATTCGATTACTTAACTTGTTTATGTAAGACTAATGATTATTACAGCGTATTCAACAACCATATCAGTGCACGCGAGAAATAAAACAGTATAAACGTAAAGAAGGCAATGCACAACAGATACACAGAAATAGGAATCAACTTCTCTTTATTAATCTTCAATCCTGATTACAGACTCGACATGGCCTTGCGCACTCAGCTGCGGACTCTACTAGGCCTCTGTGCACTCAGTTGCAGAGCCTCTTCCTACTACTACAACCCAATACACTTAGAATCTTACTCTAAGCTCAAACCATTCGTACTCTTTTTCTCTTATTTCTTCCTCTATTCGCCCTCTTTATAACATAGAGCCTCGCTCTATTTATATAATCCCATAGTCCGCAGACCATGGGTAGGCCGACATGACTTTACATTACATTACATTACTTTAGGGCAGATAGCCCTATGACTTAACCTATACTTCGTGCTCCGCGCCCGCAAATTGCGGAGTCTTACAAAGCCTTTGACTAAAACTTGGGCTTTGGGCCCCAAAACATGCTGTGGGGGGATTCCATGCCCAACAAGGCACAAGGATTTTACATTTTGTTTTGTGCAAAAAGGTTTGTGACAAGACAAAGCTCACGAGTTAGTGTGAGAGAGCCTTGATTGTTAGCGCAAAAATTGTGTCCTAAAGAATAGGAGCACAAGTGCGTTAGGATTTAGGAGCTGATTGGTTGTGCACAGAAAGGAGTTGGGGTTCTAAAAAATAAGAGGTCAAATGCACTAAGAAATAGGGCCTGGAAGTGCCCTAGGAAATAGGAGATCAACGCAAGGGATAAGGAGGAGCAGAATTGAAGCAAGACAACAGGTTTGTAGAGCAAGTCAAGGAAGCAACATAAGGATTGATTGTGTGTAGGAACCTAGATCAAGTGGTGATCAAGGAAGGCCGAGATCAATTGTATTAGCTGAGACTTGTGTGAGAAGCAAAACACTTTCTCAAGAGAGACAAAGTGCTTTGTAATAGATTCGATTGCGCCAAGGGCAATCAATAAAATAGATACATCAAGCAAGGACGTTTTCCCTGTTGGGTTCCTGAGAGAAGTGTGTCAATTTGTGCATGTGTCTTTATCTCTGTGTTTTTATTCCGCTGCATATGAATTGTTAAGAAACTTTGTATCTTGGTGAAAGTTAACTAGTTTCAGTTCTCAGTTATTCATCTAAGTAGTTGTAGAGTTTTGTGGAAATTTAACATGGTATCAGAGCAGAGATCAGTATAAAAACGAACACCATGTTGATCAGTTAGGCTAGAGTGTAGATCAGTCAGGAAGGCTAATGTAAGAGTTTGAAGAGCAGAGTAGAGCAGTTCCTTGGATAACAATATAGAGTTCCTAGGACTAAGGTCAGATCACAGTATAGAGGGAGCCTTGAATTTTTGTGCGTGGAAGGAGCGGATACATGTGGTGTTGGAAGATAATGGGGTGATAGAATTTGTGAAGAATCAAATAGTTCCACCTCGAGATCCCCAACAATTGGCACAACATAACAAGAATGACATCAAGGCGAGGAGGATCATTCTTGAGGGAATCAGAGACCATATTATTCCTCATCTCCATGAGAAGACGACAACATATGAGATGTTTAAAGCCATCTTAGATCTGTATCAGGGTTCCAGTGATGCCATGAAGTTTGCTCTCAAAGAGAAGCTAAGAAGTGTCAGGATGAGCAAAGAAGAGCCCATCATCACATATCTTTCAAAGTTCACTCAGATTCGGGATGAGCTAGGTGGTGTGGCGAGATAGTAGCAGAAAAAGACCTTGTGAGTCTTGCACTTCTGGGACTCCATAAGTCTTGGTATAGTTTCCAGAATGCAGTGAGTGGCAGAGAAATTTTTCCCAGTCGAGAAAGGTTATGGAGTGACTGCATTGAAGAAGAAATTCAAGAGGGACGAGAGTTGGTAGATCAACAAAGATAGAGGATCAGGAGAACCTTGCCCTGACAGGCAAAGGTCCTAGAGCCAAGGGCAAGAAGGGCCAAGGAGAGGTCGAGTCCAGTCAAAAGGGCAAGAAGAAGAAGGATCTAAGCAAGATCAAGTGCTTTCATTACCATGGTTTCAAACACTATGCCACTAAGTGTCCTAATCAAAAGAAAGAGTCCAGTTAGGATCATGTAGCTGCATCAACGAAGGTAGATGCGTTTTTAGTCCAGTTTGAGAAAGATTTCTCATTGATAGCTTGCATGGCAAGCTCAACAAACAACAATGCATGGTATATTGATTAAGGAGCATCCTTCCACATGACTGGGAACAAGGAGTATTTCAGGCACCTTAAGGAGAAAGAACATGCAATTTCAGATTGAGCTAGGAGATGATGGCATGTATGCAGCTAGAGGAGTTGGTACTGTTAGTTTTTAGAGGGAGTCAAGTAATCCTCTCCATCTCTGAGATGTCATGTATGTTCTAGGACTAAAGCAAAATCTTGTTTTGGTAGCTACCATTGAGGACAAGGGTTATGATGTCATCTTCAATAGAGGTAAAGCCTACCTCAAGCACCTAGCTTATGGATGTAAGAAGCAGATAAGTGTGAGGATGAAGAATCTCTACAAGTTTCAGGTAGAGATAGGCACAATCTTGAGCAGCAAGGTAAGAAGGGCACATAGTAGAGAAGTGATGGTTGAAGAGAGTAGAGCTTTGAGGGATTCTTTAGAGCAAGAGCAGGTTATAGTGCCCGAGAAGAAGCTACTCAAGATGGAGCCTCAACCAATATTTCAGTTCGAGTCTAGGCTAGTTGCCTAGTGAACCTGTCGACAAGATGACGAGGAACAGAGCCCAGGACGAGTGGAGGCAACCACTCAGTCAATGACTCCTAGTATAGGGAGAGTTCGAGCCAAGTGGGCAAAAGAGTTGTTTGGGGAGAATCAAAAGAGAGTTGGATCTCCCAGTACCATCTTTAGCTAGAGTACGTAGCCACAGAGATACATAGTACATGGGACTTAGACTAAGGTGATAGACTCGTAGAGCATGGTTTGAAAGAATAGGCCTTTAGATTAGATTCCATAAGAGAAAGTAGGGAAGTCTTCTAGTTCAGAGGGAGCAACTGCAACAACGAAGAATGTGGTAGTGTTGAAGACAAAACCGGGTGGACGAGGTTCGTGCAAAAGTACCTTCCTCGCTAAGAGGGATTGTTGAAAATGTAGCGAGCAAGGTCTTCTAGCTTGTGCCTTAGCTAGTGAAGACCTCGAGTTATCCTCAGGAGATAGACTTCAGTTGTGGTGATTTAATTTCTAGTTTATGGGAATAATCATCACAAGTTCTTTCGTAGAGTTGGAGCTTCAGTTAAGTGGAAGTTTTCATCAGGTTGACTACAGGATTGTTTGGCAGATCTAGTTTAGTTAGAACGAGTTACGTCTTCAGTCTTGCTTGAAGGAAGAGTGAGTTAGATCTCTAGTGTTGATTGAAGAGAGCAGATGTTAACAATTTCAGTGATGATTGGAAGGAGAGTGAGTAACACTTATAGTTAGATCGCTTTCAGAGCTCGAGTTCTATATTTGAACTAGTGTAGTTTAGCATGGATCGAATCTATAAAAGAAGGATGAAGGCACAAGGATTTTACAATTTGTTTTGTGCACAAAAGTTTGTGACAAGACAGAGCTCACGAGTTAGTATGAAAGAGCCTTGATTGTGGAGCACAGGAATTGTGTCCTAAAGAATAGGAGCACAAGTGCGCTAGGATTTAGGAGCTAATTAGTTGTGTGTAGAAGGGAGCTGGGTTCCTAAAAAATAGGAGTTGAAGTGTGTTAAGAAATAGGGCCTGGAAGTGTGCTAGGAAATAGGAGATCAACAAAAGGGATAAGGAATCCAAGGAAGAATAGAATTGAAACATGACAATAGGGTTTGCAGAGCAAGTCAAAGAGGAAGCAAAAGGATCAATTGTGTGCAGGAACCTAGATCAAGTTGTGATCAAGGAACACTAAGATCACTTGTATTAGATGAGAGTTGTGTGAGAAGCAGAACACTTTCTCAAGAGAGACAAAGCGCTTTGTAATAGATTCAGTTGCTCTAAGGACAATCAATAAAATAGCCGCATCATGCAAGTAGGTTTTCCTTGTGGGTTCTTGAGAAAAGTGTGTCAATTTGTGCACGTGTCTTTATCTCTGTGCTTTTATTCCGTTGTGTATGAATTGTTAAGAAACTCTGTATCTTGGTGAAAGTTAACTAGTTTTAGTTTTTAGTTACTCATCTAAGTAGTTGCAACGTTTGTGGAAATTTAATAGATTCACTGCTGTTACATTTCCATTGTGCAAAGTGCTTGGAGTTGTGTGTATTTCATTGTGTTTGTGATCGTGTTTTAGATGTAGACCTGATTCTAAAGTACTAGGAAAAGTCAACATGGGATTAGAGCTACTTTGAAGGGACAACTGAATCAGAGTGTGCACAACTAACAACTCAAGAGGGAGTTGGTTGCCGTGTTGTTGAAGGACTAGCAACATGGTGAAGTTGGTCACTAGTTTGAGGTATGAAGATAGATTGGATGGTTTATCCAACTATAGTCCTTGGAAGGAAAGGATCAAGCTTGTCTTGTTGGTGAACAAGATATGGGAATTTGCCAACAAGGAGATTCAAAAACCAACTGTCTTTAAGGAGTTGGAAGTATATGAAGAGTTGGATTCAAAGGCTAAGCTCATCATCCTAGATGGTGGCAAGGATCACTTGATACCTCATCTAACGAGGAAGAACACTGCACAAGAGATGTGGAAGGCTCTTAAGGACTTGTTCCAAAATAATAAGGAGAACCAGTTGTTGGTATTGAGAGAGAAGTTGAAGAGCACCAAGATGTTGGATGGCGAAGGTGTGGCTTTGTATCTGACGAGACTTTCTCATGTTCGTGATGAGCTAGCTGCCATTGGAGATAATGTTCTAGAGTTAGAGCTAGTGAGGATTGCTTTGAAGGGCTTCTTCGAGGAATGGAAGCCATTTATCAAAGGGATAGTCTCTCAAGATGAGCTTCCATATTCGAACAGGTTATGGGATGACTTCATCCAAGAAGACCCACGGGATGATGATCTTCATAAGAAGAAGAAGTGTATTGAAGAGAACGTGGCTCTTGCAAGAAGAATGAAGGGAAAAGTGAAGAAGGACTTGAGAAAGTTGAAGTGTTATACATGTGGCAAGTATGGTCATTATTTGAGCAAGTGTTCACGAAGAAAGAAGGGAGGCAATGAGAAGAAGGAGATAACTATGGCCGCTACATCTTCAGGTGAGCTGGATGACTTCTCTAGATGACTCAAGGAAGATTTTGCCCTGGTTTCTCATTTCTCTGAGGGTACCATTACGGAGGGTGCATGGTACGTGGATAGCAGAGCGTCATAGCATATGATAGGTTTGCGAGAAGTTTTTGAGACTCTAACTGAATGGGACTTGAAATTGCACATGGAGGTTGGCGATAAGAGTCAGAAAGCTATTAGAGGGTAAGGTGTTGTGTAATTCAGGATGGAGTTAGGTGGGCTGCTACGAGTTCAAGACGTACTGTGGGTGCTAGAGCTCAAGTATGTGTTGTCTCTCTCAGTGATTGAGGCGAAGGGGTTTGAGGTGATATTCTGAGATGGGAAAGTGATACTCAAGCCCAGAGGATCTAACTCTACTAGAACTATCATTGGAGTTAGGGAGCATGGTCTATATAGGTTGATAGGCAAGCCTATAGATCAAGGTAAAAAGAAGGTTCCTGAGACTCAAAGGGAGTCAAGTTCGTGCAGGAGTTTGCAGGTTTAGAGGGAGAATCCACAACCAAAGAAGAGCGCATGGTCACTAGGAAGTAAGGAAACTTCTATAGATAGCCAGAAAGAACCGTGGAATGGGCTGAAGGTCTATCATGAGAAGAATTGAGAGGCTTCTGGTGGCAGGGATACTACCAAGGATAGTGTGGTTCATTCTATAGGGTATGCTGCAGTGGTGGACGACAGAGATTGGGCTAGTGTTGTTGACGAGTTACTTTCGAGTAGTAGTACCTCCCTCGCTAAGAGGGAGTGTTGAGAGGTGTAGCTTGGGAGGTACTCCCACAACCCTTCGGGTGCCGGGTTTGTGAAGAGTTGACCCATGAAAAGGTGGTTTTGTGGGCCGTGTACCCAAGTGGTGGGATTTTGACCCAAAGTTGTGGGCTAAAGACCTAAAAGAAAAAATCATTTTTTATTCTATTGGTTGCAAGAGGAGCACCTTTGATGGGCTAAAGGGAACCTAAGGCTACAATGGAGAGGGCTTATGTCAATGAAAATAATTTTATTTCTTATGATAATTGTGTTTCAGCATGTAGGCTCAGGTCAGCCTGAGATAAGGACATGAACCTTGGTGGCAAATTGACTCCACTAAGAACACTATAAGAAGGAATGAAGTTGAGTTCATTTGGCATCCAATCATAGCATCACATCTCAAGAGAAATCTGCCCAAGAGAGCGAGTTACCTCTAGAGAGCCGCAGACGTTAAGGAGGATTGAATGGTCTTTCCGATGTTTGTATGAAGGTCGAGTTTCCTAGATTGGAGGACGAGTTTCTGTTTGATTTTCGTGCCTTGAAGGAGGTTTGTTCAAGCAAATTTGAGGTCACCGTCTTTGTGATATTTTGTGCCCTAGTTAGGGCTCCTTTTAAGCATACACAACCATCCATAATTCTGTCCTGAAGTCTAATAAATTCACTCTAATATTCTGTGCTAAAGGAGAGGGCCAAGACCCTGAGAAGGTAATAATAAGTTATGTTTTATCTCTATGATATGGCTGCAAAGCCTCAATAGAATTGCACACTCGTTTTGTGGTATTGTCTAATCCAAGGGAGAGGCCAAATCTAGTCTCAGTTTGTGAACAAAGGTGCGAAGTATGGGACAGAGAGAAGTGTTGTTACTTGGAGGCTGAGTTGACAGTGATTTGGTGTGCATATTCACTATGAGAAGCCAAACTTGTTGAGCCTATGAACAATGGCCTTGGAGGAGCATTGTCATTGTTAGAAGGCATATTGTTGAGTTGTTGCATGCAAGACTTTTGGAGCAGCAAAATACCTTGTGAGTAGCTGAGGGCAAAGTTATTGGAGCAACAATATTCTCTATGAGTAACGGTGGTAAAGGACCTGCCAGGCGTTCAAGACAAGTGGACTGGAAGGGCTATGGTCAAGTGCTTCTTCAATAAGTAAGTCAATTTTGTTCTTGTTCTTGGGTAGATTATGTCAAATGTTGTTGACCTCAAGCCCTTGCTTTCCTTGTGTCAGGGCTAATTGTAAAGGCCATGATCCCTGGTACGGGAGTCCTATGTTTGTTGTATTAAAGTTATAATATAAACAAGTTTTGGGTCTGCAAATCTTTGTGTACTTTGTTGATTCATTGTTGTTACATTTCCACTATGCAAAATGCTTGGAGTTGTGTGTATTTTAGTGTGTTTGTGATCATGTTTTAGACATAGACATGATTCTGAAGTACTAGGAAAGGTCAACAATTGTTGAATCATCCAAGATCATAACAAAATTTATATATAATCGTGCATCTGTGCTTAGTTTGATGAGAAGATTTACCAATAAAAAGGAGTTGGTGTGTCCTGCCATTACATGGCTTGCCACTAGTTTCATATCTCTTCAATCTCTGTTGAATTCTATGTGGGATGCAACGACCATGTTTCTTTCACCGGAGTGGTGTGCTTTATCCTTTAGCTGCAAATCGGAAGGAGAGGCCAAATGTAGAATAGTTTCATATCAGGAGAGCTTTTGGCAGGAGTGGAGGCAGGTGTGTTCCATTTCTGAACCTTTGGTAAAGGTTCTTTGGTTGGTTGATGGAGATAAGCCCGCAATGGGCTTGCTTGTATGAGGCCATGGATAGGGCCAAAGAAGCCATTCGTACCTATTATAAGGGGATGAGGGGTTTGAGAAACAATAGTTGTTATGGAGAGTGATTGATGAGTGATGGAACAATACCAATGTTGTGAACATCACGATTGAGATTAAATCGATGAGAGTCCAAAATCAGAAAAATCTGTAAAAATCGAGAAAAAATGGGTAAAAATCAACAAATACAAAAATATTCATTTTTTTTTTTCATTTTTTTAATATATAAAGCACCTACAACATAAAATAAATGCATTGACACATAAATATGAAAAGAGAACTAATATATAAGATGTGTAATATCATGTCTAGTGCTACATCACACATAACAGTGAATCATGTCTTGAATACTAAGTCCTTAGTCCCAACTCAGCGTCAAAATTGCAACAAAAGATATAATAATATATTTCATATCATGAGCCATATTGTTGTATATAATGAAATGAACCAAATAACTAATACTATTGATTTTCTCTGCCCCTCTTGTGAGAAAATGTAACAACTTCCCGTCTAGATGAAGAAGGCGGTGGGGCTGACAGTGGACTCTGCTATGCTCTAGAAGTTGAAGAACTAGGAGCCATAGGAGGTAGACCATGTCCTCTACTGGTGACAGGGGTAGGGGGTGTCACCTCCTCCCCCTGTTGCTCCTCCTCCTCCTCCACTACCTCTTTCTCTAACCAACCAGGTGTTGACTCCATGATAGGCCTTTCGGCCTCAACCCTCCATGCAACAGTGGTGTCAATCCCATCCAATGAGATGGCCTCCACATCAGGTGTCCTCTCAAGTTGTCTCACCCATAATCGAAGATGTAGTAGACATAGACCATGTCATTAAGTCGCCGGGACTCCAACCTATACAAGGGTTGTAAATTAATAAATTAATAATTATAAAAAAAATATTATTTAATGAATTCAAAAAATTAATTGGAAATTTGGTATATTTTAATTTGTTGTGCTTCTTGGTGTGTATTTTTTCAAATACACTCCAGTTGCACTCTCATCCCAAGGAGCTACATGTTTGGCTGAGCACTCGAATGGCAAGCCTTTGGAGATTGGGTACTCTGCCGCCATAACTTCTCCACCATGCATCTACAACAAATAAGATAAACATAAGAAAACAAATGAAATTTGAAAGTTGAAGCAAAGTATGAACTTGACGAGACAATGAAATTTGAAACAAACTAAAGCTTACTTGGCAGTGGGGCTGACAGTGGACTCTGCTATGCTCTAGAAGCTGAAGAACTAGGAGCCATAGGAGGTAGACCATGTCCTCTATTGGTGACAGGGGTAGGGGGTGTCACCTCCTCCCCCTGTTGCTCCTCCTCCTCCTCCACTACCTCCTGCTCTAACCAACCAGGGGCTGACTCCATGATAGGCCTTTCGGCCTCAACCCTCCATGCAACAGTGGTGTCAATCCCATCCAATGAGATGGCCTCCACATCAGGCGTCCTCTCAAGTTGTCTCACCCATAATCGAAGATTGTAGTAGATGTAGACCATGTCATTAAGTCGCCGGGACTCCAACCTATACAAGGGTTGTAAATTAATAAATTAATAATTATAAAAAAATATTATTTAATGAATTCAAAAAATTAATTGGAAATTTGGAATATGTTAACTTGTTGTGCTTTTTGGTGTGTATTTTTTCAAATACACTCCAATTGCACTCTCATCCCAAGGAGCTACATGTTTGGCTGAGCACTCGAATGGCAAGCCTTTGGAGATTGGGTACCTTGCCGCCATAACTTCTCCACCATGCATCTACAACAAATAAGATAAACATAAGAAAACAAATGAAATTTGAAAGTTGAAGCAAAGTATGAACTTGACAAGACAATGAAATTTGAAACAAACTAAAACTTACTTGGCATTTTATTCTTCTTATCCACAATAGCCATGTCAAAGCTAAATGTGTCATATGCCATCCCATATATCTCCATTCTTTGGAGATTTCTGCACGTTTTGCTGGAGATGGCATCATCCTCTGAACACAAGTGAAGAATCCATCCATGACCTCAACATCAAATAAGAAACTACAGGAGTAAGAAAATGCGGGGTTCAGGTAGATCCATACAACATGAATGGGACGATGAAGTGTTTTGTTCCATTGCTCATCAATCACTTCCCACAGGGGTTGTTGTTTCTCAATCCCCTCATCCCCCTTATCATCATAGTAGCTCCGAATGGATTCTTTGGCCCTATCCATAGCCTCATACAAGTAGCCCATTGCGGGCTTGTCTCCATCAACTAGTCGAAGAACCTTTACCAAAGGTTCAATAATGCTACACACCTCTTGCATTCCCGCCCAACAACTTTTCTGGTATGAAACTAACCTGCATATGACCTCTCCCTCTGGTTTGCGGCTATATGACAAAGCATGCCACTCCTCTGCAAGAAACATTCTCTTCACATCCCACATAGAATTCAAGAGGGATTGAAGAGATATGAAATTATTGGCAAATCGTGTAATGGTAGGGCGCACCAACTCCTTCTTGTTGGTGAATGTTCTCATCAAATGAAGCACAAATGCATGATTATATATAAATTTTGTAATGCTTTTTGATGATTCAACAATATCCTTGACTAAATGAATTTTTCCTATGTCCTCCAATATCAAATCAATGCAATGTGCAGCATAACGTGTCGAAAATAAGTTAGGATGCCTCTCCATAAGCATCTTGCTAGCAACAACATAATTTGCAGCATTGTCCGTTATGACTTGGACAACATGTTGTGGACCCACCTCCTGAATGAACACATCCAACAAATCACATAATAACCATGCATCTTTGATATGTGCATATGCATCAACAAATAAACATTGTCCCCTTAGGACATTAAGCAAGAAGTTAATAAGGCTTCTACCCTTCTGATCAGTCCAATCATCTGACATCACAGTGCATTTTGTGTGCCCATGATTCCCTAAACTCCTCCAATCTCTTAGTGTAGTCAACCTTTTCATTTTGAATAATGCACCCTCTAAAGTCATCATATGAAGGGACTTTGTACCTTGGGCCAACAATAGTAATAACATCAACCGCAGGCTAGAAAAATGGATTGTTCCTAACAACGGTGAAAGGAATATCACTCCAAAGAAGAAACTTGCCCAACAACTTGTTAGCTTCTTCCTTCCCCCTTTTTCTAATAATTGACGAGATAGATGGTTGTGCAGGTGGTATGGTTCTAGGAACAAAAAATGATGAGGTAGCTATAGGGTTGGGTGTAGATGCTAATGGTGAAGTAGAATCAGTACCACTCTCACGGTCACCTCCCAATCCCGACACTCTACTCCCTGCTATTTGACTCTTCAAAGTTGCCTTGGACAATTTGGTTCTCTATTTCTTCCAATGATTTGAGGGCTCTTCGGATGATTTCTGGATTTGTATTTGATCAAGGCCCTACTTCATGTCCAGGAACTTGTGCAAGTTGATACTTCAATCTGTATACCCCCCTGTCATATGATGCCCACATAACTTGCAAGTCAAATATGATATGTCAAACTCTCCATTAGGTTCACCAAATTCCCACAGAGGGTCCAATTTCCTTGGCATGTTAGTAATTTTGTTGAATCTTGAGTTTTAATGTAAGATTGAAGTTTGAAGTTTGAACCTAGGGCACAAGAAGAATTGCAAGTTAAACAAATGAAATTAAAATTTACATACAACATTTTGAATTTTTGACAAAAAAAAATTTCCTCAACTCAATGCACCAATAATAGCAAAAAATACACATTCAAACCCAAGCAAAAATGATGGAAAAACTAGGGCACAAGAGGAAATTAAACAAATAAAACTAACAATCAAGATTTTGCATTTTTGACAAAAAAACCTTCTCCACTAAATGCAACAAAATGACAAAAAAAACACACTCAAATCGAAACAAAAATCATGGAAAATAAATGGGTGATAGAAACCCAAAGAAAAACAAGAAAAAACAAAAAAGGGCCAAATTTGATGCCCATTCTTGAAAACCACGCTCTGCTGAAGAAACTTGGTCCAAACTTGAATTTTTTTTGCTTGGGATGCTAAATTCCTTCACTTTTCTCCTCTCTTGCCCTTGTAGATGAGTTCTCCTCCTCTTTAGCTCTCACAATTGCCCTTTGTCTGCAAAATGAACAAAAAAAAACCAAAAATTTGCTTTAAAAACTTCTTGTTGCCGCACTTGGCAATTGTCACCACTGGAAAAAATCACGATTTTTTCTTGACTTTTTCAGCTCAAAAAAATCGCTGATATTATCAGTTGATAAAATCATTCACTTGAAAAAAGCGCAATTTTTTGAAAAAACCACGATAACTTCACGATGTTCGCAACACTGAACAATACCCTCTAACGCCCAACCCTCACATTTTCTTACTCATGTTGTTTCAGATTTGATGTTGAGGTGATGGATGGATTCCTCACTTGTGTTGAGAGGATGGTGCCATTTAAGCAAGCACGTGAAGATATTTATAAAGAAATGGAGATATATAGGTTGGCAGGTGGCACATTTAGCTTTATCATGGCTATCAAGGATAGGAAGACCAAAATGTTAGATAAGCTTCAATTTGGTTTTAATTTCATTATTTCTTTGTAATTTGCTTCAAGTTTCAAATTTCAATGTTTTTCTTATGTTTCTCTTATTTGATTTACCTTTTAGTTGCTTGGTGGACAAGCTATGGTGGTAGAATACCCAATCTCTAAAAGCTTTCCACTCAAATGCTTAGCCAAACATGTTCCTCGACATACGAACGCAATTGGAATGTATTTGAAAAAATACACACCAAGAAGTGCAATAGGTAAAAAATTTTCAAATTAAAATTTGGAATTCATTATAAATTATAAATTTTATTTTTCAATATTTAAAATTAAAATTATTAATTTATAATTTATGACAATCATATAGTTTGGAGTTCCAGTTCCTTAATGGCATGGTCTACATCTGCTACAATCTTCATTTGTGGGTGAAGCAACTTTAGGAAATGCATGTCCTTTAAAGAAGTGGTGGTTAGACAAGGCCTAGCTATACAAAAAACCCTCTGTTAAATGCAATCCAATTAATGGCCATAGAAGGCTCAATTGTGTGTCAATGTTAAATTTGAGAATGAACAAGGTATGATGGTTTTAGTGAAAAATTATGCACACATCGTTATCATCCTTAGGTGATATGGGAATTGCTTTTGGAGCCTAAGGAGGTTGCATTTGTTTGGTCATTGGTACATGGGGTCTGTTACTCGCCAAAAGCGGGCAACCCTTGGGAGAATTTTTTTCTCCCTATTGGTCAACCAACGAACCAACAACCCTATGATGATCCACAAATAGCTTTACTTTAGAGCTCTCTTCTTATTCTTCGATTAGTGACCTCTCCTATTTGGCATACTTCTTGAAGGAAGGTGGGTCATCTATCAAAAGGTACACTAACAATTTCTATAATCATGTGTTTTCATTTCATGTTTGGGGCATATTAATATGGATCACTGGCCAAGCTAGACGATTGACCACTCTTGATTGTACCCTTATTCCAATACTTCACCTAGGAGGTTATCTTTTGCCCCTAGTCTAGTGTGACCTCTTTTGAGGTCCTTTTCTTCTACCGTTAGAAGGGGCATTAACAAGGGGCACTAATTGATATAGTGTGCCCAAAGTAATTCATGCTTACCACCTTCCACTTCTCCCTTATATCCACTTCCATTCTTTGGGTTGCTTGTCATTGGTCATTGGGGTTGGCACTTTATATCCTCATCCTCTGAATCATGGCTTGGAAATTTTCCCTAAGAGGTTGATGTAGCTAAAAGAAAGATAAAAAGCACATGATGCCACAAATGAAAGAAAATGAAAAATGCAAAAGATGGCTAGGGCATTGACTAAGTATGTGGGCAAAAGCCTAGCATGAGGTCTACCCTGTCATTAGCCATCACCCAGTTCCTAAGCATTTCATGTTCCATCTAAATATAAGAACTTATGGATGTCCAAACCTTGATGAGTGATAAATAGTTACATCTTTAAGGTGTATTGGAAAAGCATAAAGCTAGTTGGGTCATCTAAGCTATGTAAGAAAGGTAGACATTTCATTAAAGGTACACCAAAGGGGTGGAAAAAGTAAGTCGAGGAAAGGGGTAACTCATGCCTCGGGGATTGCTCCCTCTTATCATCGTTATACTCAAGATGTTGGACCTCCTTCAACAAACACCATGCCTGTGACCATCTTCCTTGAAGCCTTTCCCACTCCATTTTACCAAATTATCACATGCATCTATGGGTTGATGGACCTACCTGTGAAATGCCCTTCCCCTTAGGGGTTGGTAGCACCTAATAGGGCTAATTAGATAATCATCTCTAGCACAAGTTTGGTAACTTGCTTACAAATCATCAGCTAGAAAGAAGACATTTGAAGGTAAGGTTTGTGTGAAGTATTTTTGTGCCCTTAACATTAAATATGGTCCACTATGACACTTCAATGGTTTTTTTCCCTAATGATGTTGACCTCACTTGATTTTGAGGATATGTTTCAGGTGGTTCTTCGCACATGCAACAAAGATCCCTTGAGGGATGGCTTGACACCTCTCCAATACAATAAGGAGGATGTCTAGCTCAACTTTGAAAGCGCATATGACATTGCAACCTCAATGTTTCCCCTCTTGAGATGAGCATTGAGGTTTGAAAAGCCTCCACATGGTTATATGCCCCTTGTTACACCTCTAGATGCTAAAACACTGAGCCAAGAAGCCAAGGGATTATCTTGATTGGTGATGTACTAGATGGATCCAAGATGCTCATAGGATGGCCTTGTACTTGTTTGATGGATATTGCCTTGTTCCAGAGCCCAGATGATGGTGGAGACCATTTGAGATTGTTTGGGAGGGTTTGCACACCATGTTTTGATGCCAATGCTTGTTTCTAAGGCTGCCACATCAACCATGCATGCCTTGAGAAAGTGACATGAGTCCCTTGATGATGACCTCTTGGTGGAAGAGATGTTACTTGGAGATGTACCTATGCATTTTGATGACATCCCTTGGAGTGAGGAGCACACTTGGACCCATTTTCTCACTTGCTTAATGGAGATGCCTAGTTTTGGAGGATAACATCATGTTGGAGAGCCTCTCCTCCCCCACATGTGGAGGAATTATGACATATTTCTTATGTTTTATCTTTTTGTAAAGCTATCTTAAGGTCAACTTGTGACCTTTAGGCCAGTTGTGTTGAAAATGTAACTAGTATCGATCTTCATAATTGTTGTCTAGCTCATGACATGATGTAATTCATATGTATTTGTAGAAGTAAGAAAAAGAAAATTTATTTCTATAAAGCATGGGTTTCATGCTCATTTTATTTTGTTTCTAGGTCAGAGAACCCATTGAGTGCTTCTAGGATTTGTGTCATAAGTCATTGTCCTTGTTGTTATGTACTAGACACTTCTTGGTCTTATTATGTCAAAGAAAGAAAATTTATATTATGTAAATTGGTCATATATTACTCCTCCACCAAGTCGACCTACCCTCTATTCAAGTCGGCCGCATAAATGGAATTCGACCACACAAAAGACTATTTATAAGTATTGTGTTTGATACATTTGAGGATTCAACTAAGAAAAATTCAAGCATCACATTTGAAGTTTCTACCGAAGGTACATAACTGGGTGCGGAACAGGCTGAAGGTACAAAGTTGGGTTCAAAATAGGCAGAAGTACAAAACCAGGTGTGGAACAGGCTGAAGAGACATAATCAGGTGCGGAACAGGCCGAAGGTACAGAACTGGGTGCAGAACAAGCTAGAGGTACAAAACTAGGTGCAGAATAGGCTGAGGTATAGAATTGAGCCAAAGGTGTAGAACTGAGGTAACAAATTGAAGGTGTAAAACAAGAGTTTTTTTTGGGAGACTAACTTGGTGGTTGGTGGAGGTCTCTGTCAAAGGGTCTTGGATGTCTCATTTGATTTGGTTCTAAAGGAAGAGAGGAGAATTTTTGGGATTTCCCCTAGAAGAGGGGTTTTTCCCTGGTTGAGAGCCTACATCTTGTCTCCTTGTTGTTTTGATCTTCATGCATTTTTGTTTTGGTATTTGCTTGATGATAAGAAGATAAAAGAAGACATAAAAGAAGTTAATGATATTACAAAGAAATCACAAGTAATTATCACAATAAGAAATCTTTCTGCCTTTCTAATTTTCTAACAAGTTGAATTCTTCAAGCAAACTTTTATGGCTTTTTGTTGTAAATTAGTGAGAAATGACTTGGTTACTCTCATATAAATAGAGGGAAGTCATTGTTACTTACTCATCATCACACACTTATCTCTTCTCTCTTGAGTGAGTGTACACTAGCACTTTTGTCTTTTTCTCTTGGTCGCTACGGATGAATGATGGAATGAATTGTCTTAGGAGGGATATTTTGCATTGAAGTTTATCTTTGGATTGATGAAGTAGTTCTTGATTGAATGGTGTAAGTTTATTTTCATTTTTCTTCGTTTATCTTTGGATTGATGAAGTGGTTCTTGATAGAATAGTGTAAGTTTATTTTCATTTTTCTTCCATTTTGCATCCCATTTTCTAAAATTAGGGTTTCCATTGTACCATATTAAAAGGTGCAAAATATTTCATGAAATCTTGTTTCTACATGTCATGCAATATTCCATCAAAGGAACTTGTTGCATGCATTGTTTGACCTTAATCTCCTAGTACATTAAGTCAACAGTGGTTCTAAGAGAAGATATTCAGTTTTCGACTCTTCATCTAGGTCCTTCTATCATTGACCTCACTCTCTTTTACTCCATAGTCCAGTTGAATAAGAGGCACTAGTCTAGTTGTGGGATTGCCTTTTAAAATTTCTTTCCTTCATTTCTTGGCAATTAGGGTTAGTGTTTTGTCTAAATCTGCATTTTATAGCAATTTTACATCTATATGTTATTGTTCTATTGGTATGAATTGCATTTAATAAATTTAAAAAGGAAAAATGTAGCATTAATTGCATGTTTTACCCCTAATAATAAGGCTGATGTATAGACATTTATTGCTGTTACATGCATTTTCAGCTATTAAAACTAAAGTTGACCTATCCCTTACCTCGTTGACAGCGTTTAGTCCTTTGTTGTTTTTGTCATCTATTTCTATGCTGTTATATGCTATTGCGTGCTCTGCATACCATAAAAACCCTAGCTTGTAACAACTTTCCTCTAGTTTATTGGGGTTGGTGGAAGGCTTACTTGAACATTTTTAACTCTTTTCTTGGCCTTCAAGGCTTTACCGGTACCTTCCCCCATAACCATTAGACTCCTATCACCCTTTAACCCTCCTTTATTGAAGACATTTCTAGGTGATTTATCTGTAAGTAGTATTGTCCACCTTTTCCCCCCTTCAAATTTTGAAAGTTTCAAGTTTTGCTCCATGGGGGTAAGAACGGGTTTGCAATCCTGCATTCCAAATCGTTGAAGAACCTCTGCTGCATACTTACTCTGAGAAATGAAAATATGACGTGGATGTTGGAAGACTTCTACTCCAAGATAGTAGTTAAGTAATCCCAAATCTGTCATCTTAAAACCTGCATGTAACTCCTTTTTCACTTGTGCAATATGATCATCATGGTTGCCAGTAATGATCAAATCATCTACATACATAACAAGAATTACCAGATATTTTCCCTGTTGTCACACATACAAAGTATCATCAGATTCACTTCATTGAAAACCAACTTTCTTAAGGTATTCATCCATCTTTGCATACCAAGCTTGGGGAGCCTGCTTTAATCCATATAAAGCCTTAATCAATTTGCAGACTTTATGTTCTTGCCCTTCAATTTCAAAACCTGGTGGTTGTGTCATATACACTTCTTCCTGTAAATCCTCGTTGAGAAAAGCACTTTTCACATCCATTTGATGAACTTTCCATCCTTTCTGAGTGGCCAATGCAAGTGTTAATCGGATGGTGTTCCATTTAGCTATAGGAGCAAGAGTTTCCTCATAATCAGTGCCTTCCTGCTGCACAAAACCTTTTGCGACAAGTCGTGCTTTATACTTTTCAAGTTCTCCCTTTTGATTATACTTAATTCTATAAACCCATTTGCATCCTATGGGTTAACATTTTGTGGACAATCAACAAGTTTCCAAGTGTTGTTATCAATTACTGCTTGATATTCTTCAACCATAGCCTGTTGCCATTCTTTATGTTTTACTGCTTCTTTGTATGTGGAAGGTTCAGTAAAATCATTTGCTATCAAGGCAAAATTGCCTTCACTTCGATGTGACTTTCTGGTGCCTGTTTTATTGTGCTCATCAGGCTTTACATCTTTCAAAAGTTAAACTGCCCATTTTGGTAGTTGATGCTCAATTGTTTGAGATTCTGAAAAGTCTCCATCATTGTAAAGAGGATTAATATAAACTGATGTTCGTTTTGGAGGTGGAGAATCACTGTCAGAAGAACTGCTGCTGCTTGGAGATGTGGATCAACTGCTAGAAGATCCAGATGGTGTTGTTGAAGTAGATGGACTCGATGAATCATCTTCAGATGAAGGAAAATCAATCTCATACCAATTTGGTGAATTTGGTTGACTTTGTGTATTTCCTTTTCTTTCACTGCCTTTAGTTTCTAACTTTTGAAGAAGTCTTTCGATTTCTTCAGCACTCTTACTCTCTGTTTCATCAAAAATTACATCCCTGCTCACAATAAATTTTCCATTGGTCAAAAGATTGTACTCTTTCTTCTCATCAGAATAGCCAATCATTGTGCATTCTAAACTTCTTGAGTCAAGCTTAGTTCGTTTTTCTTTCGGAACTAAGGCATAACATACTGATCCAAAAACTCTAAGATGTTTAACTCGAGGTTTGAAACCAAACCAAG